>JARKHS020025031.1:0-160729 GCA_030143305.2 Amblyomma americanum | reverse complement strand
GTCCTTTGTGCGGCTTCAATATTCGCAGAATTTCACACCAACTAGGCCCCATCGCATTCCTATTTCTTCTATTGGTTTCGCAACATCCTCCCTGCTCGCTACTTTTATTCTCCCAAATATGTCGCCTTTTCTATCCATTAATTGAGCAAATTTGCCGCTTTATGTTTGTGTGAACTTATTGCAGTGCACGGGGCGTCTTTTCGTCAGTTTTTGTGATGCTGGGGGATAAGAGGTATGCGAAAATAGCTAATTACCAGTCCTCTGGCTGTGCATGGTATGGCTGGGAAGTATAGCCTCGGGTTTGCAACATGCATTTCCTTGGTCATTTCTTGCCAAGTTGGACGAGAAAAAAACAGAACACAAAAATGAGAGACCTGTCAATCGTCATGACCGACTGGCGGAAGCGGCCGGCGTGTCTGGGTTTTCTTCTAGGAAACAGGATTATCGCCGTCGAACAGCGGCGGAAGGCCGGAAGTTGTACCGCCACATTTCGCGGGGATGTGGAATGCCAGATATATCTTCCCGCGTAACTTGGGGCTGGGACGATGATACGAATCTGAAAGGGCTCTTTCTTGAATTACATCATGTCGCCTTTGGGTGGTGAACCTGTTTATCGTGACCCAGAAATGTCTTTCCAGCGATACTTAGACCGTTTCAGCACAACGAAGATACAAAAAAAAAACCCGAATTACTTTGGGCGTCGATCAATGAGGTGAACGTAAGCTACTGTACAGGTTGCTAATGCTTCACAATTTGCCTTGACGTCCTAGCGAGGCTGTCCGAGATTTATGTCAGAGCGTTTTTCTGATTTGATCTCTAAAAAAAAAACTGGCCCCTGACCACCATCACCAACACCAGATACGTTCAGTGTAAGACGAATTCTTCTCCCCATATATCCCTACAACCAACTAACTAGGCACTGGTGAAGAAGTACCGTGCCCTCCACGTGATTTTAGACGCAGCTGGTGCTACTTAGCGCTGCTGATACGCGTAGCATTCCAGAAAAGTGGCGATAGGCCTAGGTGCCTAATATTGCAAGATTGCTTAACAAAGGCAATAATGCAGGACAGCGCAAAGGCAATGTTGTACTTCATTCTTGGTTCACTTTGTTGTTATATATTTATTTTATTTTGAAGATAATGACGAGCTTCCAGAAGCACCAACAAAGATTTGAGGAAGGGCATAGTTCCCAGCAGATTTCCTACCATTTTCTCTCTTCGGCCCAGATGTGGTCCCGACACATCAAGTAAAAGCTTCCCTGGCACTGCTCGGCAGATGTGTCACGGAATGATTTACAATGAGTCGTGGTTTGTGCCAGCCGCAACCATCGCATTCCAGCCGATTCCTTAATGTTATCAACTCGGCTTACTCTTCACTGTCTGATAGGCCATCATCAACCGATTTTTTGCATTTCACAGCCGCCGCGGTGGCTCAGTGGTTACGGCGCTCGGCTGCTGACCCGAAAGACGGGGGTTCGATCCCGGCCGCGGCGCTCGAATTTCGATGGAGGCGAAATTCTAGAGGCCCGTGTACTGTGCGATGTCAGTGCACGTTAAAGAACCCCAGGTGGTCGAAATTTCCGGAGCCCTCCACTACAGCGTTCCTCATAGCCTGAGTTGCTTTGGGACGTTAAGCCCCATAAACCAAACCAAACCAGCATTTCACGTCGCCCCACGATAATTTTATTGTCTTCATTCCAGGTACATGCCTTCACCTCATTATGACAACCGTGCTGCTTCAAAGAAACTTGTACTAACCACGCTCAACTCCAGAATGCGGGTTGCTTCTAACGGGACTTTTTTTTTCTTTCACTGAATCTGTTTCGTGTGACGCCGAAGTCACGCCCATGTATCTGAGCGCGGACATTCCTCGCCAGCCATTAACACCTTTCGCCGCGATCCCCTGAGCGGAGCCAGATGAAACCGTCAATCACTCTCGTCTTTCAAACACCCACCCCACCAACGCCTCTCACTCTACCAGAAAGAGACAGGCAGAAAACGCAATAGCCCTGAACGCACGTAGGAACAAGTACGCCAACCTCTTCCTCCAGGCGTCAACGTGCCGTCTCGCGATCAGCGAAAGCACCCTCCACATTCCTCAGGGACGTGTGTCAACATCCTGGGCGCACACAACACGTTAACAGGCGCCAGCGACAAAAGAGCGTGCGGCTGGCCCACAGCATCGCTCCTGGCCATTCAATGGGACAAAAGACCAACGCTTGCGTGTAAGCCGCCCGGGCGTTTCCACATCGTGCTGGCGTCGTCTTCGTACTGTCAGCTCTTCTACAGCAATCGAATAGAAAACCTCTAAGAAAGAAGACGAATATGAGAAACAAGAGGATAGATAGCAGCGCTTCCTCAGCTTATCCTTGATGCTGTGCAGCGGCGGCCGGTCCCTTTCACTTAGCCTCCGGCAGCGCAAAGAAAGGAACACGATGCTCCCAATTAGCCAGGGGAGTGGGTGGTTGGCTGGACGTCGGAAGGCACCGGTCGGGGGGACGTTGTTGCGTGCGCGTCTCGATGACACGGTCCTTCACAGAAGCGTGACGTAGTTACGTCAGCGCAACGTGGGAGACGGATGAAAAGACGTGATGGCCCCGGGGGGCTTGGAAGGTTGGCTTTTGTCGTTGTCGTGCAGGAGAATGCCGTTGCCTTCTATGTCGGCAGTGCATTCAATGCCTCTCTCGTCTTGCACAGTGCCTCGCTACCACCTGAGGGTTAACAGCAGAAGACCCTCTCAGGGAAGGGGGGGAAGCGAACGTGGCGAATAGTAAAACCAAACCCCCCGAGGGTGGCGGTGACGGCGGCGGCGTGCCGGGACCGGACTTGAAAAGACCGGCGGCGGGAAAAGATTGGCAGGCAACCCCGTTGAGCAAGATGTGGGTCATTCGTCGGCGCCGTGGTAGCGCTAGGCCTAACCAAGCAATCCTCCTCCTTTCCCTCTTCATCAGCGGCAGGAACTGTGCGCTTCTCTAACTCTCCTACATGTCTTCTTTCTCTTGATCCTTGTCGGTGCGTTCGGCTGCTGCTTTCATTATCAGAGGGTTCGAAAGGGAATTCGTTTCCTTGCGGAGGCCTAACCACAGTGATGGTATGCGGTTCGCGCCAACGGTCACTTACCCGGCACGTGACCTCGCGTACGAGCTCCTGTATCAGAAGACTTCCACGTCGTTCGAGGTAGGCACACGCCAAGGCAGGACTCAACGCTGCCCAGGCTGAATTCAGCTTTCCTTAACGGCACGCGCCGACGCTGAGGCAACAAAATATCGCATACGCAACGTTGGCTCCTCTGCATTCCACCTGTGCTTTCGGGCCGCCCGCGGCGAATCGTGCTCGCATCCTCGCCTGCCGGTTGCAGACCGCATCGGCGTCTGCTTCACGAGTGTGGCAATGGAGACGACCGGCGGTGAATTAATTCGGCGTGCGCGGTACAGGTTGCTGCGACCTCAATGCAGACTACGCGTGGTCCGCGAGATTGCTTGCGTTTTTGTAATAGTCTTGCTCGCTGTGCGTTCATATTTGATTGCGACCGCTGAGATGGATATATTTATTGGGAAACGAGCCTATTCGCGCAGGTGGTCGTAGCGTCCAATGCGTATGTAACTGGGTAACGTATGTCCAGACGCACGATGGCGGATCATGACCCAGGCATGAGGGTCTATTTCCGTCTGCACCTGGAGTGATATCACAGGACGCCCTGGACTCTTTCACTGCTCATTGGAAAACATTTTTTCGTTCGCGACAAAGCATCGTGAGAGACGTCTGCTTGTCGTGGGGCAATCTGGAGGCCAGCTCGATACAGGTCGCCGCGCATAAATTAACTACAAGTCGAAGGACTGACCGCAGCAAGTGTCAACATCAGTGGTGATTACAGAAAATGGAATGCGTCCCGCTGTACCGTTGCCTCTGGCAGAAGTGACTCATCGCTAGGAATTCGTGAATTAATTCGCCCCAGACTCTTCGAGTCCTTCACTTGTTTTTACTAAAATGGTAAGGGCCGAATTAGATTAAATATAGGAGTTGGGGAAGGGGGCCTCTTAACAATCATTTAATACACCATCCGATGTCGACCGTGAATATCTTCAAGGCGTTAGTTTATATGACTTATCGGAATGTTATATTCAGCCTGAACATCTTAGCTAGTATTATGAAGTGGAAATGTGAAAGAACGATCGGGCTATATCTTCAGTGTGTGATTGTTGAAAGCAGTAACTTTCCTTATAAATTTCCAAAAGCCTTACCTTTAGTATGTGTGACGCCGTTTTTTAAATCTGCCTCACTTTACACACCCCTTCCGAAATAACGCGAATGGAATTTTGCAAACACGCGCATGTGAAGAACATTTACAGCGAACACAGAAGAAATTTATTTCTTCATACCAGCTCCTACATCAATTCTCTCTCTACAGGGCAAGAAAATGACAACACCTGTAGCGAAGTCGCCGTAAAGAAAGTACTTGATATGGAGCCCAGTTGCTAGCTAGTGACCAGTCAGAGATAGGCGATCACAAATTAGACATTTTTAAATGATTCGACTCGTTATCCGTCACCGACATTGCTGTAGGTGGCTTGTGAACACTACAGTCCTTGTCGTTAACAAAATACATTGATAGTGCCATCAAACCAAGTAAAAGTCCTTCGAACAACTAACCCCTATTCATTGAACAGTCCAGCGAAAACTTCAGCCTAGAAAAGCATTTAAACGCAGAACAGTTCGCACCGTTTGCAAGGCATAGCTCGCGGATATGGTTGTTTCTTTTCTATAGAAGCCGCTTGCTTGCACTCTAATTCGCGCAGCGGCTTCAAAAGAACCGAACACCTTCTTAGAAGGCGAAGACAATGAGAGCCAAGCAGCGAATTGTTCAAGAGTGTGGCGCTTGTACACAGTCGGCGTTCAAGTTGGGCAGACAACCTTTATCACTTTTTTCTCGCATGAATCGAATACGCGTTGGAAAAGCCGCGGTAAGGGTGAAAGCAAACACCACTGTGTCCACCCTTCACACGGGAGCAAGACCACCACTTCACAGGGAGGGGTTCCCATCGTGGCTTGACGATCAGCTGGATGAAAGGCCAACCTGCTGGGAACGTCAAAGATCCGCGTGTTTCTAAGACGACAAGTGCTTGCAGAAACACTCGTGTCTATTCTTTTTCTCTCAGCAGCTACAAGCGCCGTCCTTGGCTCGCCCACAGGGCGTAATGTTTAAAAAGCTCTCGACGCACAATGCTGTGTTCATCTTAAAAGCGACAAATATTCAAATATTTTAGGACGTCTATGCATAAAAGAGAAAAACTCTTTAAATTTTGTCCTTCTTCGGGAAATAAAAAAATATAAAAAGAAATACCTTTCGGTGTATTGTAGGGATGTACGATTAGTCGTTTTCAGACCACTGCGGTGAAAGGAAGATATTCCTATCCGTTTCACTTGAGAGGGCAATGAAGAGCCTTGTGGTGGCGCCATCTACTTCTCCCCGATAGAACTGAGTGAAAATGCCCAAAAGGTGGTCTGTTATGCATAAAAGCTCCACCATCTATTAGGCACAGCCGCATAGCTACAATAAGGGCAATCTGGAAAAGATAGAAAAAATCCACAACACTGCACAACAGCAGCTTGAACAACAAATTGTCATCGAGGACACTTAAGAGAAGAGTGCACATCAGCAAGTAGGGAGGACAAAAAAGGACTCACAATTCGGGATAAGATTCTTAGAAAGTTTTCACAGAAGCACTAGCAAATTTTTGTGAGGGCAAACAAGGGGCTTAATTATGTTCTATGCGGGACAATTCATTAAGGTTCCTATATAAAGCTGAGCAAGGGGATGTGTAGATAAAATGCACAACTGCTTAAGGGATAGAGCGTCACGGGACGTTCAGCTCACTTGACTCTAAGGCGGGGAATACTTTTCTGGTGAAACTTACTTCGCAGTCTTTTGTGTAAAAATATAGCAGAAGCGTTACTTAACGAGCGTATCTTGAAACCAGAAAGAAGAGTAGTAAGCACCCTGAAAATAAAAAAAAACAACCTTTCCCCTCTTTTGCCCTCTACCCCGTTGTGACGAGAGAAGAACGCGTTGGGAGCATACCTTTTGGATGCGGTCACGTGTCTGGCTGTCTGTGCTTCTCAACAAATATAGGAATCTTTCCACCTCAACAGCACATAGCGATTCAGTGGAGTGGTGAGCTGTGTGAGTCGGTACATGATTGCAGAAAGAAAGCCAGCGCAAAAGACGGAGACACAGAACAGGAACAGGAGTCGATAGTCCAGCGTCGTCCTGTTTTTGCTGTTATGTGTCTCCGTTTTTTGCGCTGGCTTTCTTTCTGCAACCACGTAGAGAGCACAGCCGTGTAATGCGGTAACTACTTATGCATAAAGATCGCGCGGTACGCAACAAATCACGATAGAGTGTCGATGGAGCAATAGGAGGACCTGTTCATAATCAGGAGAGTTGATACTCCTGCAGTCACTGCATGTGAGGTAACGACTCCTGGCACAATAATTAAATCTGTCATGAATTTCTGCAAGTGATCACTGATTCCATATTCTCTTCACTGCCAATTCAGAAGCAAATGTATAACCTATCACCGTTCTGTGATAGCGCTTGTTTGCGTCATTCTTTCCGTCCTTCCTGTTCCTTCTGCGCTATTTTTCATCATGTATGCAAGGTATTCACACATCGTGTTTTAAACGTATGGAGCAACTGGTCAGTCTGTAAGGTCCCAGTAAAAGATACATTAAAGTGGCGCGCTCGTGATGCGCACTCATGATTACGTTTTTTATATATTCTTAAGAGCTGCCAATTACTCAGAGTTTCTTGCCTTCTTTGTTAGCGCAGTAATATACTTTGTTTGCCCTCTTTGTCTCGGATACTTTCTGCTATGCATTTTTCCAGCCGCTGTTTTATTTACATACTTCGATCTCTCACATTTGCTGTATCCCCTCCTGAAGGACATCTCGAGTACGTTGCAAAATAAGAACATAAGAACATATTTATTCAAGCTGTCCCTTTATTTACTCATATCTGTTGACGAGGAAAAATTTTTTTCCTTTATATGTGCTAGAAAAAATCGCATGAGTTTTTGCAGTGCGTAGGAAGCATAAAACACGGAGAGGGAAGCAGCCTACAGAGTGTTCCCAAAGAATCACAGGAGCCCGATTGTTTCTGGGAAACGTGAGAAAATGCACTTAATGAACAAGAGAGGCAAACAATAGAAAAAGCTCAGATATCTTTTTCTGCACTCTTAAAAAAGTTAATCCGAAAAGGGCGCATACGGTAGACTACTACTTGCGAAATTAGGCGCTTCAGCTTTTAAAACAAAAATTGCGCACGCCAGAGAAGAGTGGCCCCGGTCGAAACACCAGCTCGCACCGAATACTTCAATATTACGAATTCGTAAAATAGAATGATCGATGTTAATTATTAAGCAGAGCAGCTGTACTTGTTTTTATATCCTTAGTATTCAGAACCGTACTATTATTCACATGCGTTAAAAGGAAAAGGAGATACTGCAGTACAGAAGCCTCAACCAAGAACGCATTTACACGGCCTTAAGTAGCCTATATCTTCAGATGACTGCGTCTAGCTTTTATTCAGGCCTCGCTTTAAGGCGTTCCCTGCCAGCCTGGGTCTGCGGCGGCAAAATAAATTCGCAAGAGCAACTTCTTTGTTCAATACACATCATTATTTTTGATGACACCTCTCTAGAAATGAGTTGAGGAAAGGAATCGATGGCCACATGATCATTTGACGTGATCGCTTCGATGGATAGACCTCAGAGGTAATTCCGGTGCACGCCTTGTGATTAAGTGGGGCCAACTTCATTGGGAAATAAACAGGTTAATACGAGGTAGTCATGACGACGGCGTTTATGGTTTCTCCAGCTCCCGCTATTGTCTTTCTGAACGCAGCTGTCTGGAAAAGAAAGGATGACCTTTGGTGTGTAGGCGGAACCGTATCCTGCGATCAAAGGCGCGATACCTGAAGCCTTAATTAACAAAATAACTGTTATTCTGTTGATGTCTAAACATCGCGGACTGTCTAGAGGTCAATGTTAGATTAGAGTTATTGGGCGGGGGCAGGGGCCATTATTGCGTACTCTCACTCATGATTGGAGAGCACAAGATTTCTTTTATACTGCCACGCTCCAATTGCAGGAACCTTGTTCATAATAAAGACTGCAAACAAGCTTTTAAATAGGTAGAGAAAAATGAAATCATGCGCTACAGGTGCAGTCACAGATCTTTTTGCTTTGTTTGTGCAAATAAGCGTAAATAATTTGTTATCAGAACAGTGTCTTTTCTAAAAGTCAAAGCCCAATGCATTTACCCATACCTGTTTGTATCCTGTCTGCCAATTAATTAAGGTGGGTATGTCTGGCCAAGGATGCACTGCTTCTTGTGTTTGTTTTTCTTGTCAATCGGCTGTCTTGTTTAGCGCCGTGGGTGTGTGTTGTCATGTTTCACTGTTGGCACCAAGGGAAAATTTTTTGTCTATTTACTTGTTAGGCGTGCTAAACAAAAGCGCTAAATAATAATCGGGGGATGAGGAACAGAGAAAAGAGCAGTAAAAGAACAGTATACTAATAATGGGTGTCGAAAAAGTCAAATGTAACCGCGATGCTAGTGGATTGCTCTCATCTTATATAGACGGCGGCCGTATATGTTTTCAACGCTCAAGGCAGTTCTCAGCGACACATGCTTGTTATGTAAACTCTTTCGTGTCATGTTTAAATAGAACGCGGCCGACAATCGTGGAAATGATATCTACAGTTCCTATGTATTTATGTCCGCCGCCAAGTTTTTTTTGCTCAGCCATAAATGTTTTGTGCCGGAACCCTCATCAACCATGTGGCCTGCCTCTCAGGAGAATGCAAATTAACAGCTCTCCTTAGATATCGTTAAGAAAGAATGGGCAGCCTGGCTTCCAAATTATTATCCTGCTGCACTGCTTCATGATTTCTGGAGAACAAGGGGCTATGATGAATAGCTTTAGTTTCATGTGGGACGGATTGGATTTTTGCGCTTTTGACAGATGGGAATTGATTCGCGAACTGCAAGCCGCTCGCCCAGAAAGCACTCAAACAAGGGCCCATTTTTGCGTACGTTAGGCATTTTGTTTTCAAGATAGAAACTATTGTAAGTAATAGAAACATCAAAAGTGAAATTTCAATTGTACATATTTTGTTAATGAACGCTAGCTGCAAAGTAAGAAAACTTAGCGCCAAGAGCGCAGTAAAGAGTTAGCCATTGTAGAAGAATGGTCATTTGTCTAAGGTTACACGGAAGCACGATCCTCTATTCACGTCCATTTGAATAAGCCTGAATTTCTCTCCTATTCGCAGGCCCCTCAGCGCCAAGCGGTGGAACAAACAAGAAGATTGTCTGCTACTTCACCAACTGGGCACAGTACCGCCAGGGCGACGGCAAGTTCTTGCCGGAGGACATTGACCCCACGCTGTGCACGCACATCATCTACGCCTTCGGCTGGATGAAGAAGCACAAGCTGTCCAGCTTCGACGCCTCCGACGACACCAAGAATGGCAAGAAGGGCCTCTACGAGCGTGTTATTGACCTCAAGAAGAAGAACCCCAATCTCAAGGTCCTCCTCGCTGTCGGTAAGTGCGCTCAGCAACCACCATTCTTCGAAGATATGTGTACCGGGTGCTTAGGGGAAGAGCCAGCTTTTGGGTTCGCAAAGGGCGCCGGAAATTTGCGCTTACGAGTGGACACATTTTGCCTGCATAGGACCATCTGAGCCCTTGTTCGCATAGTCTCATAGAAGGCGAAATGTACAAGAAGACAGGGAGTGCTGCAAAAACCTGAAAAGGTGCGGCTAATCGGTGTGTTGTTGAGAGGGGCTGCCCGTGTGACAGCCGCTGTCAACCGTGCGCAGTAGCATTTCGTCCATTTGTTGCAAAGTGGAAGGCAAATAGAATCGGCATGCGATATGATGAAGTGCTGTAATGGGAAGTGGAATTAAGGCTACGAACTCAGAAAATCATTGCAGGCATAGAGGACGAACATCGGAGCCTCGGTTTCTTAACATGCGCGAGTTACTCGCACGTTAAATTTAAATAAGAACCTTCTTCGGTTGCTTTCCCTAGGGAAGCTTCTCCGCGTGGGGCAAAAATGATCCATGACGACCAGTCAGAGGAGAAAAACCGAGAGGACTCAGGGGGAGGAGCGGCAGGAAATGAAAATATTTTCATGGCAGGCCGCCGTGCCATGTTTAGCTTTCTCAAGCGATACGATGCTCACGGCGCGAACCAGGAGGGCCTCCCGATGACGTGGAAACACACGCGACGAAAAACGTCCTATCGGGGTGGCGTGATAACGTGCAGCTCGTTTTACTATACATAGCTCGCACAAGGGCCTTCAGTTCAGCGCTGCCTTGCTTTATATGCACCTAGAAGAAGCAACCGCCTGAGCGCATTCTTCTTGGGGCGGCGGGAGCGGAATCTGGCACACAGGGAATCTCACGGATGGATCTCCGGAAAGGCCCTTCTTCTCGACTTCGCCGGTATAAGAGCGATTAGATATCAGCAAGGGCGTTGCTGAAAGGAATCCTCGCGAAGTTCTTAGCCACTTTACGAACGCAAAGTTTCCGAGGCCCGTCGGCCTCGAAACGCAGCCGACTTTCTTTGCAATCGTACCGCGCCATCTTCGGCAGCCGAGGACAATATGCCTGCCAAACGCTGCCCGGATGCTTTTTGCTTTTATTCTTAGCCACGGAAACGCCGCCCTGCTTACATGTGGATCTGCCAGGATCCCAAGAACTAGCACGTACTCTTGTAAACAAAGAGCTGCTTAGTATACAAGAATCGCACTCCACTGTGCCGCTTGGGCCCATCTACAGCAGCACGCGTACGACTTGAACGCTCTCTGAAGCCTTCAAGGGTCTCAGGGACCAACGCAGCTCTGCTTAGTGCGCAGCAGGCCTACAGTGATGGCATTGTAGATTGCTCCATATAGAAGCGCCTTCGCCTTTCTTTGCAATGCTTTAAGAAGAAGAGGAAACTGCCAAATGCCTTCTTCCCGAGATCATTATGCGCCGCTGTGCAGCGTGCGGTTTAAAGTCGCCATTGCGTAACGTACCGAGAAGACTTCCTTTTGACTGCTAGTGCTTTGCCAGAAAGTAGTCTCGATTTAAGTGAAAGTACTGGGCACATATTGGCATGAAGACTGGCATTGAGTACATGAGACTTCAATGTCTGTCGTGTGACCAAGATTGAAGTCTTTCCTAGGAAGGTTTTCAATATTCCAGTGTAATTTATTTAGAGACCGGTAAAGAATGGATAACAATCCAGCACTCCGAATAGTGGAGGATTTTTGAAAATGTAAATGAGAAATCAGGCTGCTTCGTAAACTTCGTAGGATGCAATTATCACTCAGATGACGTCGGTGGTTGGCGGGTTTTGTGCCATTGTTTTGCAAGAATGGGATTGTACTGAAACAATATGAATCAGCAGGTAATGATTCGCAAGCCTGGCAAGATATCTGCGCGTATCAAGGTACCAGAGGCAAGAGCAGCGTCCTGTAGTAAATATGCCTTATCTGAACTTTATTTACGGTTCTTTAGAGTACCAATATTTAATAATGCAACCTTGCCCTTAAACCTCTGTATACGCTGCTAATCTACGTGTCTCGAGTTAAGTACGCAATAATAACCGCGTCGGCCTTGGCCGAGTGTATTTTCTATGTAAATAAAGACCACGTGCCAAAAAATGACACGACCTTCGCTGCGGACTAGTAGCGGAGGTTAAAGGTAAAATAAAATTGGGATGTGAAAGTGAGCGGTGAGTGTAGGTTTGTGGCTGCCTTGCGCGAGTCGTCGATCTGATCCAGGAATTTGAAAGGTGATTTGAAGGTGATTTGAAATAATTAGTTTCTACATGCTTTGCATTCGGCTGAACAAGGAAAGCGACGTTGTAAACTTTGGCGCGGCTCTGGTTTCTGTGACTCTCTTACCGAATGCTCTGCAAGGTCGAAAAGGTTGCCAAGCATGTGACACTCCTAGGTATTTGTGCCAAAGGATTTGCAGAGACTAGGCGAAAAGCAACGTAAACATCCCGCTTCCAACACTTCTTACAGTTTATAGGGGTCTCGAGAGTTTAGCAATGATAGCACAAGAATTTGTATTTGCGATTGGCGCGCTTGCTTCGGAAAGTAACTAGTGCAGCCATTCTGTGGAGGTTCGTGTTTATAATTAGGCTAGAACGTGGCGTTGCTGAATTACCAAGTGACGGAAGGAAACTGCCGCTGCTTAATTAAATAGGAGAGTTTCTGTGGTGCACGAAACTCGATGAAATAGAAGCTGGCAAAAAACCACACCTCCGAAGACATAGCGTCTGGGGAAAATATGCAGTTAGAATGAACTAAATAAATAAATTGGTTTTGCGAAAAGGATGTGATGAAGTAACTGTCCCACATATCTCGGTGGACACCTTAACCACGCCTTAAACGAAGAGATAAAGGAGAGAGTGAAAATAGAAAGAAAAAGGAAGGAAAGAAAGGAAGAAAAAAAGAAGGAAGGAAGGAAGAAAGAGAAGAAAGAAAGGAAGAAGGAAAGAAAGAAAAAAATAGGTGCCGTAGTGGATGTCTCCGAAATAATTTAGACCACCTGGGGGGTCCTTAACGTGCACTGACATCGCCTCCATCGAAACGCGGCCGCCACGGTCGGGTTCGAACCCGGGTACTCCGGATCAGTAGACGAGCGCCTTAACCATTGAGCCAAAGACAGCGAATCCCCATAGGCTTCCCGATATGAACTTTGAAATGAACTTAGCTTTGTGCTCCGGAAGGCACGTTTTCTTGAGGGAGGCCGAAAGAAGAATAAAATTTACCCATATTGATGGATTACGCTGTTTAATTTTAAAGAGGCTGCGTTTAAAAAGAACATGCTCTGATAAGTTAAGGAACAGCGAGAAGTGAAACACAGCTGTCGCTACCACCGGATATTTTCACGCGTTCAGTGCGGTGACGTGAAGATATATCTCTGCGTGCACAGAAAATAAAATTACGTTTTTCAAGCCCAAATATTAAGGTAGATTGGCACCGCTAGCCTTATACTAGAATAACAAATATTAAACAATAAATTAATGAAGCAAGAGCACGTGATATTCAAATTTGGTTTTCTTTTAAGAAAAGAATTTTCGTAATTTGTGCCACTAACTTTAGGACAAAGATTAAAATTTCGTTTGCAATTGCCATTACAATGCAGATGATTTATTTCATTTCAACATAGTAGCATAAACTACTCCAGCAGTTCCGTAATAAACAAAATATCACTTTTGAGATGTATTTGAATCAGCTAAGGGGACCATGGCTCCGCCAATGAGTTAATTTAAAGAATTGCGCGCACTTTCTCTTTTCGGTGCTGTAGTAGCTTGGTGTACCTTTGAAACAGTCACGATAAGAAAATGCAAACCGACGGTGGCACTGCACCAATGTTTTATCACTGTTAAAAAAAAGACAACATGTACGACTGTGTAAATAATTCGACTGTGCTCTCTACGGGTGCACCGTAGCATCGGACAGTGTAAGCAGAAAACGAGCAATTTTGCATGATAACAAATGGCGGCCGAAGAAAATGTATTTCACATTAACGAGAACTCAACAGAAGGCAGCTACAGCTTCCTCCCGATATTCACGTAGCAAGAAAACATAACGCAGGTTCTTAAGTTACGTAGTGCACGCAGTCTTACGGATTGTGCATGTGCAGTTGTATGAAAATTATTAAGAAATTTCGCTTCATGTACCACAGTGCATGTTGCGAAGAGGAGGAACTGCAGCAATATAAATCACTACCCTACACGTAATGATGTAAATGTCTTTTCGTTTTTTTCATTGCTCAGGTGGCTGGTCGTTCGGCACTCAGCGATTCAAGGAGATGGCGTCCAACAGCTACAACCGGCGCCTCTTCATCTTCAGCTCTCTGAACTTCCTGCGCAGGCGCAAGTTTGACGGTCTTGACCTCGACTGGGAGTTCCCGCGCGGAAATGAGGACAAGAAGAACTTTGTTGAACTAGTCAAGGTCTGTGGTGCGAGATCAGAAACACTAACTATCTAAGGGTGCGAAATCTTTCTACAGCACACACATCTGCGACCGACTGATGGATGGCTCGCTTATTTCTGCCAGATTCTTGACCTCATGTTACCACGGTGTTTACTTGTTATATTTTGCCGCACTGGCTCTTTTATTTTGAACGTTAAAATCAGAGACCTTCTCAGAGCTCTGCAGTTTGCCCTGCATATCCTACCTCCTAATGCGGATATTTCTCAAACAGCTTCTCTCGCACATATCACAATCCCTTTATAGATCTCTCCTATTTTCTTCAGGCATTGGTTTTGTCGATTATTCTGATTTTACTTCATCACACTGGCGTGGGGTCTCAAGCAGGCGTATCGTAACTAGTATTTTAACGTTCTGCTTGTTTGGCTGGTAATGAGCGGAGTTAAGAGTCGTAAATAATGTTGCACCGGGCAGAGAGGAAGGTGCGTGCGCTGAATGCTGCTCCGGAAAAGTTCTGCAATATTCAAA
This sequence comes from Amblyomma americanum, assembly GCA_030143305.2. NCBI lineage: Eukaryota > Metazoa > Arthropoda > Arachnida > Ixodida > Ixodidae > Amblyomma > Amblyomma americanum. The sequence continues at coordinate 146,197 of JARKHS020025031.1, read as the reverse complement.
TTTCAACACAGGCGGCACGGGAATACAGAAGGTCCGATCCGCGTTTCTATACGAAGAGAAAGAGTAGGGAATTCAAGCGCTCGGTTCTTAGTTATCTATATTTGCGTGAAACTCCCAACGCCTCACAAGCTAAAAGCTACGAATTATTACGGCGATGAGCATCCTCAAATATCCATGCACGATACCAATAATGCCTTTATTTCATAACATACATTGGGAATATTCGTCTCCGGACCATGCTTGGTCAAATCCGACTTCGATGCTGAAAGCCGCAGGTTGATACCGTTCGCTTGCTAGTTATGAGGCTCGGCGCCGCAGCTCCCAGCATACATGTGGCCACCACAGCTTTCCTTCAAAGAATATTCATAAATGTCCATCTATGCTTTGTACTCAATTATGCTACTTCGCCCCGCCTTACCCAGGAACTCCGCGAGGCGTTTGAGGCCGAGTCCAAGGAAAAGAAGCTGCCGCGACTGCTGCTCACCGCAGCCGTGTCTGCCGGGGCGGAGACCATCCGCGGGGGATACGACGTGCCCGCCGTTGCCGCATACGTCGACTTCCTGAACGTCATGTCGTACGATTTCCACGGAAAGTGGGAGAGCATGACTGGACACAACAGTCCACTTTACGCGCAGGCCAACGAGACCACGTGGAGGAAGCAGCTCTGCATGGTGAGTGTAACCCATATCAAGGGCAGTCGTAGTACCAATAGTCAGCAATGATAGTAGTATTATTTGCTGCAGTAGCTGTGCTATTAGTAGTAGTATAAAGAAATAGTAGAGGTAGCAGCTGTAGTAGTTATACAAAATTTTTATTCACAAGATAAAAGTTTTAGGTAGTCTGTATTGTAGAGCCCCTAGTGCAGAGCACACAAATGGCCACCAGGGCTGACTCCACCAGCCATTGCAATCCATCGACCGCGACGCTAGTCGGCGGCTTCTCCCAGGAGACAGCGCTGAGGTTAGCTATTCTGGGCTTTCCTATAGACATTCGTCACAGCCGGTGTGATGAAAATAATCCATTTTTTTTCCATCGTGCAAGTTAGACGACCGTTCGTTTCAAATATAGAAGAGGGGATGAGGTGAGAAAAACAGTGAGTTTTGTCCTCATGATACCCTGCCTCATCCTAGTTTGCTGATCTCAGCATGTGAACAGCGGAAGGCGTGCTCAATACTGTTGACGTTTTCATGACGTGCATTTTTCTTTTTGTTACAGGACTTCGGCGTGAAGACGTGGGAGCGTTTGGGCGCGCCAAAGGAGAAGATAGTCGTGGGTACCGGCACCTACGGTCGTACCTTCACTCTCGCTAATCCCAAGAAGAACGGCATGAACGCTCCTTCTTCGGGTGGAGGCGATGCTGGACAGTTCACTAAGGAGGCCGGATTCCTCGCCTACTACGAGGTGGGCTCTTAATGTTGCTCGACGTTCTGTCTTCGGAATCACAGATATCTGTCGCGACGTGCGCATTACCATTGTCTCCTGAAAAGAGGCAAAACAAAACCATGTCAATGCGGGGAAATGTCTTATGAATGAAAAACGAAAATGCCACACAAACACTTGTTTAGGTATATTTAGTCGCACAATAATTGCCGGGGGAGTCCCCGCTATGTTTTTGATTCAGTAGCTTTTCGGGTTGGCTCAGCAAATCAAAAGAATCCGCACCCTTCAAAGCAGCGCGTCGTCCGGACTGCACGTCGCTTTTGTCTCGCCTGTGAATTGGCATACCTGCAATCGATATCGATCTACTTTTCTATACCACCTTGCTTAGTTTTCGACTTTCTTCCTCTCGAGTGCTTCTGGCGTAGTGCAACCTGAAAATCGTTTATTTACTGAAAGTAGGTTTCTTCGCTTTGGGGTTGTTGCATCGTTTACAGTAGATATATGTCGCCTCTAAAACTGACAATCAAGATGTGTGTTGATCTCTTGCGATCGCAGTAAATGGTTGTTAATGACAGGAGGAAATAACGCCGAGGAGCCCATCGTGTGTGACAGTGTTGGTGTAGTTGTCATTGATTGTCATGAGCAATTAATTACGTGATGTGAGGCCAGAGTTTCAAACAAATTAAGAGGTTGCACTATTTAAATTGGGCTGTGAGACAATTCCATTTGAAATTGAATGAAAAAGCAAGGTATTAGTGGAAGTGAGGCAAACATAATGCATTTATTATTCTACTGATCTTTAGTTACTTATGTACCATGGTTCGTTGTGGTAAATGCATATGTTATGATGGTACTTAGGGTTTACTGCATCAAAGCTTCACAAAATATGACAGACGCCGTACTGGGGCACTCGAGAAAAATTTCTACCCCTTGGGGTCCTGTGCCATGCACCGACAACGAAACACACTATTGCATCCTTTGCGTTTCGCCTTGATTGAAATGTGGCCGCGATGGCCGGGTTTTTATCTGAGGACCTTGGGATCAGCAGCTGAGTGCTTTAGGACAAAAGAAAAATAAATGCAGCCTAATGACAAAATTAAGACCCTATTCAATGTACCACGATTACCGTATGCGACTTAGCACGCATTACTGAATTTTCCCTCTATCCTTCACTCCGCAGCGGTGGCCTGCTGGTTTCAGTACCTGCTTCGTATGCGGGCAGTCTAAAAAGTGTCTTCGCGACACAGTGCCCGGTTTTTATGAGATGAAATACATGGAAAATTAGCGTTTAACTGAATATTCTTAAAAGAAAAAAAACACTTTGCACCATAGCACTCTGTGCCCGAGGCTACCCTTGCGCAATTCACCATCAGCCTGACTGTTTCCACTGCAGAAAAAAGCCTCTCCCATGTCGCTCTATTAACCCGGCCCTTTGCCTACCGTGGTCACCTTATACGCGTAAGCTTCTTAATCTCATCCGCCCACCTAACTCTCTGCCATAAATCCAGTGTGTTACCCTTAATGACCTTTGGTTATTTTGCCTTCTCATTATATGCGCAGCCGCCACGGTGGCTCAGTGGTTATGGCGCTCGGCTGCTGACGCGAAAGACGCGGGTTCGATCCAGGCCGTGGTGGTCGAATTTCGATGGAGGCGAAATTCTAGAGACCCGTGTACTGAGCGATGTCAGTGCACGTTAAAGAACCCCAGGTGGTCGAAACTTACGGAGCCCTCCACTACGGCGTCCCTCATAGCCTGACTTGCTATGGGACGTCAAACCCCATAAACCGAACCATTATATGCGCTCTCCACGTCCATTGTTTGTGCCATTAATATTCATCAACTGACTCTTAGTCTCGAAATGTAATATTTGACACACATACCGGAACGTCACCTACCTTCTGGGCTCTGTGGGATCCTGCCCTGAGAGATATTTGATGGCTCACTTTTTGCAGCCGTGTACAGTCAGATTAGTTAGAGAACAGCACCCCACCAATGCATATTACTTCTATGCAGGTACAGTTTGCATCAAATGCTGTTTGTGTTGGCTTCTATTTTCGCAGATATGTGATATGCTGAAGAAAGGCGCTGAGTACGTCTGGGACGACGAGCAGCTGGTACCGTATGCCTACCTCGGTAACCAGTGGGTTGGCTTCGACGACGAGAGGAGCATCAGGGCAAAGGTACGGCATCGAACCACAGCTGTACTAAGCATGCACTGCTGATAGCGTCAGCACGCAAACTTTTCCGAACCATCGACCTTTAGCGGCCACAATTTTTACTTCACAGAAATTTGCCTTGCATGAAGCCATTGGTCGTTCACATCTCTTTTCCAGTATTGTGTCAGTAAATCTTACACTTATATTCTACAAGCTTTGCCCTCGGTGTATCTGCCGACCATATCGCTTCGTATGCAGAGGCAGTTTCGCATACCATGGAGGCCCCACAATTACAGATCACAGCGCAGGATTGCAGCAGGAAGGCTAAGAAGTTAAGCTGAATAGCTTTTGCTAAATACAGTTTTGAAAGTGTGTGGAATATTTGCCATCCAGTGACATTTCGGCATAGACAGAAAATGGCAAGCAGCCGTCGGGATATCCGTATTTTAATATAGTGAGTTTATTTAGTAAACTCCTCAAATCACACCGAAATCCTTTTGTCCAATTTTTCCCTCAGGCGGTTTTCTAACAGGCACTGCAGCAATTCTCCAGCCTATTCTATATTTTCGTTTCACCTTCAACATGATATGATCGCTCCTTCTTGCTCGCGCCGCCTGTATAGATGAATTGGATCAAGACAAACGGCTACGCCGGAGCCATGGTCTGGACCGTGGACATGGACGACTTCCGCGGCCGATGCACAACGAAGACGTGGCCGCTTATCGGCGCCATGGCCGAGGAGCTTCTGGGAAGGCCCAGCCGGGGCCCGAAGAACCTGCTTCCAATCGTAAAAAAGCCGCGAACCACGGGTGGGAAACCCGCAACGACCACGACGGCGCCCAACGCTCTCAAGAGGGCCGACACCCTCAAGCCAGCCTCGTCCACGTTGCCCGTCAAGGACGAGGCTGCAGAACCAGGTGAGTCCGTAACCACGCTTCTTGCATGACGCTTCAGCGTTCGAACAGAGCCCGGTATCTTCTCTTTTTGCGAATAAAGGACCCAAGAAAACATGTTTTCATACGGTTACGAAAACGTTGGCACAAAATGTTTCACACTCGGTTGGGTGGAAGGTGTGCCCGCTTCTGACATGCGGGTAGTTACGAATATCTTGCTCTTTATTTATGCTGAATTTATTGTGTGGCATATGCACGTGTGGCATATGCACCGGGCTCTTGGGTACTTACGTCGAAATTTCTTTGCTGCGCCCCTGCCGATAAAACTAACACTCTACAAAACATTAGTGCGGCCAAAGCTAGAATATCCATGCCCAGTACGGGATCCCAGTCAAATGACACTAATAAACACACTTGAATCCATTGAAAATCGCGAAGCACGTATCATCTTATCTAGCTATTCCCGTCAAGCCAGCATTACCTCCATGAAAAGCACCCTTGCCCTGCCGGACCTTTCATGTAATGTATCATCACAACCCTGTATTAAAGGATCATCTTTTTGCTCGCCCATCATACATATCCTCTCGTTCTGACCACATGTTTAAAGTTGCTGTTCCATTTTTCAGAACAAAAGTATGTCATAATTCATTTATTCCCAAAATCAGCGCAGACTTGAGCGACCTTCTTCCCTCCATCGCTGCCATTTCTGAGAGTAACAAATTCAAGATCACTGTACTTTCTGCCGTTTTGTAAAATAATGTCCTATAATATGCAATGGTTATGTTATGTACCATTATCACTGCTTTCTGCAATGCCTCCGAGCCTGGAAAGTATTCGAAATAAATAAATAAATAAATAAATAAATAAATAAATAAATAAATTGGGACCGTAACATATATGAAAGGACTACCCAGAGCATCTAGACAACTATGCTAAAAAGAAAGCTTTGTTGAAATACTTTTCATATGATAACCAGCATTTGCAGTCCATTGTCATGAAAGGCTCTGTCGGTTTTGATTTAAAAGGCAATGGGGAGTAAACTTTAGAAAACCCATTTTTATATGTTAAAAACATTGATGCAATTAGCACAAACGGTGTGAACGACGGCGCCTCACTTGCAAAGCCTTGTTCACAATGGTGGCTTTGACTACCTATGTGCTGCACAAGTTCCCTATAAACGCTGGTCTGCATAACTCAAAGCGCCGTACGAGTAACTACACAGGCAAGAGCTAGCATCTGGGCGCTTTTGTCACTCGGCTGCTCACTTTGATTGCTTTTCGCGCAGACACCAATGCCCGCGTCGTGTGCTACTACACCAACTGGTCTTCCAAGCGCAAGGCCAAGGGACACTACGAGCCGGAGGACATCGACCCTACGCTGTGCACGCATGTCATCTATGCGTTCGCCAACATCAAGGAGTACAAGATTGTGTCCACCGAGCCAGTGGACGAAGGAGACGGTGGCGCCAAGAAGGGCTTCTGGGAGCGCATCGTGGCCCTCAAGGCCAAGAATCCGCTGCTTAGGGTCATGCTGGCAGTCGGAGGCTGGATGCTGGGATCGGCACCATTCAGGGAGGTCACCGAGAACTCCTACAGGTCAGTCCTCGCACACGCACAGGTTCAACTTCCTTTCGTGTAGGAAGTCCTTAGCGTTTCCTAAATGGACAATTCTGAAATTTCGGAGCAGGTGTGGTACAGGTCGTACTCTGTGTACCGTTGCGGCTGCGCAAAGCGCTTTTTCGCCGTAAACTTGGCAACTGATACATTTGTTACTGATGATTGCTAGTTGTTAAGTACCATTCGATACTTATTATTTGCTCACAGTCGTTACTGGAGTACAGCGCTTGGCGATATAATTGCCCTTGCTATTATTCATCATACTATGAGCTCGATTAACATCCTACAGCGCACGTCTTGCAGCATATAACTATATCCAGCGAAATCGACATCATGGAGCTCTTGGTCACTGTGAGTAGAGCTACCACTCAAGAAGCGCCTCTCCTTAAGCCATGTTAAGGTTTACGGCTATTGTTGTACCTAGCTGTGCTGCCTTACCTTTCCGGTATGCTTCCGTAGCAATATGCCTTAGGAAGAAGTTGAGCAAATACATATGATCAGAAGGAAATCTTTCTTTTGGAAATCTCGCAATCGTTACACCGGCATATGTTCCGGGGAAAGTTCCAGCGTTGTGCAACATCGACGGGCATGAGTTTGGCTGGCATCGGCTAACAGACACAGGGACCACCTTGACAGCGCTATTAAAAAAAAACGGGACGCTGAGAAAGGGTGATTAACTGCGGAGATATCGCGCACGCGTCATAGCCAGACACCAAGCAAGGGCACGAAGCAAGGACATCGCCTCCATGGTACAGCGGGCAGGATATATATTCGAGGGAAAACTTGGTGTAAAGGTGCGATCGGTTCAGCACGCCACAATCCAAACTGTCGGCTCACGACTAAGTTAAGGAAACCTTGCAGGACAAGGTCCTGTTATGGTTGAGTGCGCATCAGCGGTCAGAGGTCAGAGGTCAGCATCAGAGGTCAGCGCGCATCAAGCACAGGTCAAGGCGCCAGACAGTTTTGACTTCCACGACCAGCTTGTGGCGGGACGACCCACACGCAGTGGCGTGCGTCCATACTGGCTTCAGCGGTGACTGCACGGCAAACCAATTTCCTTCGGGTGTGCGTTTGCCCAAGGCCCTGGCAAACGCACACGCTGGGAACTGCTGCATGGTTGCCGCCGCCAGCTGTCGTCTTGTCATAGCACTATAACGGTCACGATGGCGTAACGCCTCTACTTTTTGCATGTTGGCGCCGATCCGACCCGCAAATTTTCGAAAAAGTAGTTGGAGAAAGGAGTTAGGTCTTGAACATTTCCGCCGTTGTTGACAGCTGCCGTCAGTATATTTGCGCGGAGCGGCTTGTCGGCAGCGAACCTATTATTCCAGAATACTCAAGCGTATTTATTTGTAGTTGTAATCCAAGAAATGTACCCTCCTGCAATCTGGAGGTAGCGAAGGCCTACTGAGATCATGAGCAGTATTAATTCAAGGCCAAATTATCCATAAAGTGTAAGGTGGGACGAAAATTAAGATGTCGGCAGAGACAGCAGGAACTTTAAATCAAGTGTTACAAACTTTGATGTTGCAATCCAGAGTAAGAATTCTATGCACTACGAGATAGGGCTGCAATATTAATGCGCGGTAGACTTGAAATAACGGCTGCAATACGGGCTACGAGAAGAACGCGCCGAAAACTAATCTGATATCCCCAAACCAGCCCCGGAGCAAAACCTGCGAGCGCTTGGCCTGCACAGGAAGAGGATCGACGGAGTGCGGACAGAAATAATTCTAGTGTGTACACAATTCAAGGAGGCTGTTTCAAAACTCACTAAATACACAGAAAATTTCTTCTGAAAAAAAAAGAATAAATCAGGACATACATGATGGAAGTACAAAACGCAACAAGCTGGAGAGCGCTAATGCATATAATTCATGACGGTGAAACAGCGAAATGGCACACGGCCGAAAAAGGGAAGAAAGTAGGCCACAGTGTTTTCTAACATCTAAGTTTATTTCAACAAAACACGCGTCTGTTTCTGCGAGAAAAATAAAAAAAAACAATAAATAGGAAAGAAAGACAACCAAGTAAACATCGACCATGATAGTCCCCGATCCACCTATTAAGGAGTAAGGAAAGGAAAAAAATAAGAGACATGTAAAATAGAAGTTCTTTTCGGAGATTGTTATTTAGCCTACGGAGATGTATAGGATCACCTTGGTGGCCAGGTTAATAATAAGAAGCCTTGCTGTATTGAAATAAAAATGCGGAAGTGAAACGTCCTCCCCACTACGCCCCCACAAAAGGTATCTCATGTCTGCATCGTATTTGAAGCAGTGCCAACGTATTACTCAATAGCAGGGAATCGATACAGCGTCGTGATCCCAAGGGCGGGTTACACCATAAGCCGGAAGGATTGGCTCTTGCACCATCCGCCGAACATTGCCAACACGGCGCGTTCGATGATGAGCGACATTGAAGACCTCTTGAACGCTGCTTTCTTCGAAGGCCAAACATCGATAGACGCGTTGCGGGGCAATGGGGCGCTCACAATCCAATCAATGTGAGAAGGAGGCTTAAACGCCCAGGAAACGGCTCGACATAGGTTTACAAACAGAACCGACCGTGAAGAAAACTTGGCGAAGCCTACATCGTACAAGCCATTCGCTCGTCACGAGTCGGTGCTGATGCGTTCTCACGACCCCGGGTCGGTAGTGGCGCATGGGGTCGAAAGGTGGCCATTGCGGTTCAGAGGTGAGAGGCCGATGCTAAAGAGGAAGGAAGCAGACAGTGCAATCGCGGCGCAGCGTTCGCGAGCCAAGGTTACGCAACGAGAATCGTTTCCTCTCGCGTAGAACGCGAAGGTCGCGCTTGCCAGCGAGTTATGGCCTCCTATGTCGTGGTGCGTAAGGCACGGACGTCGCGAGGGCAGGTGCGTCTCGCCCGTGGAGGCTCGTTGTTTGCTCGGCGGATGTTCCGCTGACCCCGTGGCAAGACGCGTCGTAGGCGCCGAGTGTCGTAAGGTCGCGTTATACCAGAGAATCGGACAGAGGCGTAGCCAGTGCTGGGGGGTCATTCGCACGTTGAGACTAGAAGCTGCGCCTTGTTGACTTAACGGGGCCTTCTGCATGTGACAGTTGCTTTGCACAACACTGTTTGGGGGCATAACCCGAGCTTAGAACACTGACCACGATGAAAGGCACCTGGGATATGTCGAAGCATCGAGGCTCACCATACGCGTGTACACTTTTTCAGTGAAACGTTACTACGTACACTTCCAGTTAAAAAAAAATAGAAACCAAGGAGAGGCTTCTTGGACCACGGTGCGAGCGTTCCACGTTACCATAAAAAGGAGGTCACGTTCTAATCGCTGCGAGGTTCAGTAATTCCACGGGTGCTGGATGAGCCCCATTACGCGGCTTAAAAGCAGACGGCTTGATCTGTATATTCTCAGAGTGCGAGTATTTGGGTAATACATTGCCTGTATTTAAAGCAAGTAAATAATATTATTAGTGCAATGTTCAAAGAAATCTCCGAAAACAAAATTTGCAGCCATGTGAGAAGTATTTTTAAAAATGCGTAGTGTATTGGGGATACACTCGAGATGTTGTGTTGAGAATACCACGACTGTGCCAAGGCATCATCTTGTCAGAATCCGTCGAAAGCACCGCTTCTTTTGTAATTAAATTCTCAGGATGTGTGCTTTAATATGCACTTACAACGCGGCCGCGCCTATAACGCACATATTCAGCACGCAAACATTCAATACCGTGCAGTCTATAACATTGAAAATGTTGGTAAAAGGATTTAACAGCTCGACCATTCAAAGCTTGAATGCTGTTTACGCTTTAAAGTGAATGCACTTCGGTTACAGGCAATCACTGTTTGTGTTCAACGCCATCGACTTCCTGAGAGAAAAGGGCTTTGACGGACTTGACGTCGACTGGGAGTTCCCCCGCGGCGCTGACGACAAGAAGAGGCTGGCGGGCCTGATCAAGGTTGGTCCATCTCTCTTGCATCTCAATGCACAAGACACGACGCATGAACAACAGGAAGCTCACCCTCCCGTCAAGAGCATGGAGCCCGAAGAACTTGAATCTTATCTGCGTCAGAGTCACATGATCGTTACAACACGTGCAGATCGTTTAAAGCTAATTAGATACGTGACGCCCTATTTGTAGTTTCTATGAAGCCAGATATTTATGGCTGAAAATTAGTGGCGAACTGACGCCATTGCTTTCTAGTTTCCTTAAGAAGATTGGCCCCATATAATGACGTGGTCTTCCTTCGCTTAGAATAATCTGTATGAGGCATTTTAAAAGCCATAATTTCTTAACACTTAGTATATGTCAAAATGTCATTCCTTGACTTCTACTGAAATAATTCGGCCTTTGAAGAAAGGAGAGTAGTTGTCTTAAATCGTGCTTTTTTTGTGGATCGCAAGGCACTCCTGGGCAGCACGCCTTCACAAATTGGGTGGCTGCTAGCTACCGGTTATAGCGCGGAAGTTTCAGTGCGAGACAGAACCGTAATAGAAGAACGTCTACAACTTTATTTAGTATGGTAGTGAAACAACAATAAGCCAATAAACTGTAGCAAAAAATACACGGGGAAAACATTGAAAGGCGGAAAAACAAAATAATGGCCATTAATCCTTAAGAGCCGTCGAGATGTTCGAACATTTATGCATGTGTTATTTGAATTCTTCCTGCAGGAGCTGAAGGTAGCCTTTGACGGCGAAGCACTGGCGTCTAAGAAGCCCAGGCTCCTCCTCTCCATGGCTGCACCGGCCAGCTTCGAGGCCATTTCTGCCGGATACGACGTTGAAGAGTTGAACAAGTGAGATTGTGTTCCTAAAGTTTGATGTAAGGAAGACAAATTCAGTAGCTTTGCTTAGCCCTGACATCCCGTATAAATCGGCCTTCAAAGTAAGATGGTTGAGGCCACAATTTACACTTATTGTATATTGGTTATGCCTAATTAGATTAATCATTATAGCATTTCCCGAAAGAAATGGTTTTGATACTGACTGAGGTAAAAGAAGGTAATTAGGTACAAAACGGTGATGTTAGGTAACAGCAGTCAAACCGGGTTGGAGCGGCCTTCACAAGCCATGGATTTTGCGCTAAGCGGACAAAGATCAGTAAGCACGAATACGCATTGTTAGGGCCTAAAACAGTCCTAGAGAGAGTATAAATTTAAAAGGTTTTTCGGAGACCACGCGTGCATTTTATATTCGAACCAGCACGAGCACCCGCTGAACAAGATGTACCACAAGCTTATTATTATTATTTGACATTTATCAAGTAGACTAAAGTCGATTGAAGTTCACCTTTTAGCTTGAGTGTTGCTTCACCGCAATTTCCAAATGCAGGCATGTGGACATGATCAACATGATGACTTACGACTTCCACGGCGACTGGGAACGCCAGGTGGGGCACCACAGCCCACTTTTCCCGCTGTACACAGCCAGCAATTTCCAGAAGAAGCTCACAGTGGTAAGCTTACTGTCTCCCTGCTTTCTTTGAAGATGCAAATGCCATTAGTCTAACCATTAGATGTGCACCTTTTGTGAGAAGAACAGAGACAATTTCGTGACTTCTCCGAGCAGTTTTCCGGTCGCATTTTCTTATTTATGGGAAGAGCTTAGCGCTTCAAAGTCTTAAGTAAAGAGGAAAATTCAATAATCTCTTGCTACTGATCATATGAAATAACAGTACAGGAAATACTACACAAATAACAGAAAACCGCTGATGCAAAGCGCACATGAAAGGAATTTACAAAGAACTGAAAGTCGGTGGAACACAGAAGGCACACCTGAACCGCACATTAAGAGAAAGAATGAAGGGCTCTAAAAGAAGAATAGTGTGGCGGAAGAGAACTGTTACGGAATGAGCTGCTGGTATCTCTAGTGACGACACGAAAAGGAGGACGTTAGCGTACAGCTACAGCGTCAGCGTACAGAAAGAGAAGTGCGCTTTCTACTTCTTCGCGAAAAATTTTTCGCCTCGACGAATACCCTTGGGATTTTTCGTTTTGTGCTCAAAATAACAAGATTCTTTCTTGTCTGAACACTCTTTTCTTTTACACGGCAGCTACTTGTATATTCCGCAGCATTGAGCTGTACATGCTTATTCACAACGGGCGTGCAACGCGGAATTCGTAAAGGGAGCAGTTCTTCGCGGTGCCAAAGCAAACGGCAAAACATGATGAAGAACAACTATTTGAACTGCCAGGAGCCGAACACTAACGAGGCTACGTTAAGAGACAAAACGCGTGAAATGGATCTCTAAGGCGGGTACTCTGTGAAATACGTATTTTCGAAGCTTTGCAAATGTTGGTCTCCCTCGGGCAGCTTATTTACACATTTTACAAATCTCCTACGTTCTTAAATAAAGGAAAGTTGAATTACACCCATGAGCTAGAGGCATCCTAATTGAGGGAACTGAAGCTGCAGAATGTTAAACGACAGCTTCCATGTGGTTTTACTGTCTTATTAGCAAAGCAAACGATATTTACAAATAATATATTTTCAGAAGAAAGATCGGCAGTGTTGGTGCTTTAGCAGGTGTCTGGCTGGCAGTGAAAGGTTTTGTACCAAAAAGGCTTTGCCCGCGAAAAGCTGGTAGACGCCGGTGAATTTAAGAGCAGGAGCCTGCAGGGGTGCACATAAAACTGCAGTTGCTGCCACCCTTCTGACATCGAATATTCAATTGTAATGACAATTACTTATCGGCAGAGTTTGAATAGGCATATGGCGGGCTAGCATCTGCCACTTGTCGGATGTCTCAGTTAAAGTTCCTAGCAGATGCAAGACTAGTAGGAGGTAATACATTCTTTTCTTGCTTATGGCGCGGGGACCCTACAGCACATCACCTTTACAATTTGTCGTTAGTCGATTCTTGCGGCGTCTAGCCCTGCGGGTATATTCAAGCTTATTCCCCAGCAAATATTTCCTAACTGAAACGCTGGAAATATAAACAAGGTACAGTAAACAGATGCTAGCGTTTATAATGACGCTAAAAGCAAGAAATCTCTAGGCACAAGGGAGTCTAGAGCAGTTCCTACATCACTTGCAGCGAGTGCTAAGCTTTGCAATGGTCGTGTAAATATGACGAAGTTTGCGCTTCTTTATTCTACCAGAGTCACAAAATTTTACATGCGAGAAACATATGCGACAAAAACGCTGTAAAAGAAACTGTGGTAGGCAGGCGAGCAAAAAGCCACGGTTCTATGCCTTGACAGGCCCCATCTCCTATAAAACATAATTTTCGTACATCGACAGTGGCAGCAGGGAAAAGTGGAATGTCACCAACAGCATATCACCAAACAGAATATCATGTAGTGGCTAAAAGAAAAAAGAAAAAGGCAATCTAAAAACTTGTCATATGATTTAAAATTTTACACTCAATGAACATCAATCGCAGTTGCATGAAGCGATCATGAAGCGAAGTTCTAAACACGACAGCTCTAGGACAGTACTGCTTATAGGAGTGAATTAAGGGCTCAAAGTGAAAAGTGGTTGTAATAAAACTTGCTTATTCTGACAAAATGCCATTAAACATCTGTGTATTGTAGTGTATAACTTCAACGCATCCACAAAAAAGTCACCGGCTTCTGAAAAGTTAACGTCGTCTTACTAAGACCCAGATAGCCAAGGTAACACCGTTGTCGTCTTTAAATTAATGAAATATAGCACCAATAAACAATGGCAACACCATGGCTCAATCCTTTGTTTGAAAAGCTTGTAAAATTGACGTCCCTCCTTTGTGTAACCAACCAGGACTACAGCGCGGGAGAGTGGGTCCGCAAGGGCGCCAGCAAGGAGAAGCTGCTGGTGGGCATCCCCACGTACGGGCGCACCTTCACCCTTGGGGACAACAACCTAACTGACATCGGAGCGCCTTCCACAGCGGGTGGAAAACCCGGCAACTACACGGGCGAGACGGGATTCCTCTCTTTCTTCGAGGTGAGCCCTACTGTCGGCTTTTTTTGTATTATCTTATTTCGTGTTAACTCCTTTCAAAAGAAAAACGAAGCCGAGGCAAAATGCCGGGGACCTGACTGAGCCTTGGCTCCCTGATAATAGAGCAGCACCACGCCTAGTCTACAGTCGCAGTCGTGGGCACTATGAGCGGAAATAAAGATTGAGCATTCATTTACTGATTACTCCATAATTATGTGTAACAAGCACATATTTTCCCCTTTCTAACTAGTTTTCTTCTTCGAGTATAATGTCAAAAGAAGGCCGTTCTCAAATTTATTGGTCGAAATAAATGAAAAATTCGCAATTTTGTACAGAACGTTTGTTCCCTCTCAGTTGCTCATGATTTCCATAGAACAGAAAGGACGCATAAGGAAACACACTTGGCAATAACTCTTCAATGATACCTCGCATATAGATTTCGCAATTAACGCTTAAGACCCGAGGTGATAAGGAAATGTACACCCTTCGCAAATATTATGAGCCCAGAGGGGTCTGCTTCTGAGCCATCCCGTGCGGCTCATTATGTTTCCCAGCGTTCGTGTTGCCGATCACAGCATTAAAGAAACTCTGATCCTCTCTTCAGTGCATGTTAGGACTTCCAAGGATGCTTCAAGAGCCCCTTGCTCGACTCAGATAGCAAGCCGCCTGGGCTCCAAACTTTTGAAAAAGGCTGTACACTGACAGCAACGTTCTGCTTGCAAGATGCCTAAATAACATTTGATATGTAGGGAGGGCTCTCCGAGCTGTTGAGTGCGTTTAAAGGCTTGGGTCGATATGCTTGTAGACTATTCACATAGAGTGATGCAATGAATTCCACTGGAGGGTGAGCGGGTTAAGAAAGCCGTGTCAATCATTCTGTCATTGCTGCTCATTGACTTGTTTATTTTATAACCGAGCCTTTACAACATGTTCGACATTAACGCCAATGCAATAGTATGCTTCCTGGTCGGACTAGCCTAAAGTGTAGAGAGTAGTTCTAACATAATTAAACTGACTCAGCTAATACGTAACAAGGAAAAAAATTACTGATGATTCTGATACTTCCTAAGGCGAAAGTTGAGCGCAGCTGCTTAGGTTTTATGAATTTGCACGCACTTCTTCGAAGCAGGAACTATGGTAAAAGCTGACCGATGGCGCTAAACGTCCTTCATAGGTATCGTGCTCTCCGCGTCTATTTATCACTTGGCGCCACAGTAGGCGCGCGCACACACACTCAGAGCATTCACAGTACAAACGCTTTATCGCCTTCCCGCCTAAGTTCGCGTCGCCATCAGACAGGCGAAGGGTGAAGTTTCCGGAATTTTCGAGTTCGTTCTCTCCAAAGCAGTGCCGCCGCGCGCGAGCGGAGAGGGAATCACACAACATGCACTAGGTTACGCGCTCGCCGTTGGTAAAAAGGAGTTGTTTCTCCAAGCTTCTGGGTCCTTCTGCAGCGTTCGCGGGCGTGATTCTTATAGCGCCACGCCGGCTTTTGTCGCGCTACCGCGTGCGACTCTACCGCCCTCTCTGAGCGAGCGGAGGCACTCTACGCGCCCGCGCGACATGCACGTGTTTGTGTTTAACGTTCGGAGCCTGGTTACGACGATGACGAGGAACGGCGCTAAACCCACGAGTGGACGCTTACGAGCTGCGCCGTAAAACCAATGGAAAAGATGGAAGAAAACGAGAGGAAAGGGGTGTCAGCCAGTGTTTGAATTCGTTGCGAAGGAATAACAGGGATGGCTGAATCTCTCAAACGGAGCTGAACATGCTACAAGCGCCAGAATATCCAAAAGGAAAGAACGCTGGCGCCTAGCGATAACTTCTCTAGAGCTCGTTATTCTGTCCTAGTGCTTTTAGCGACTGATAGTGTGTTTTTATTATCCTTGTCCGCTTAAATACGAAACAAGAACCTCTGAGTAAAGCACAAACTCATTTTATCTGCCTTGGACGTGTGGACCAAGAGCACGAGTTTGCAAACTTCAGCCAACTTCGGACGTCAACAAATCATGCAGTGAGGACTTCTTAAAAATCTTATCTTGCCGCTGTCGAACGCTAGGAAGTAAGAAATGTATATCTGGCATTAAATCTTTGTCCACTTCTTAATGAGAGCTTTCTGAAGTTCAAGCAGCAGCTATATATTCAGGATAGATGCAGAACTATCCCAGCATTTCGTAGCTAGGGACGGCTTATGGCCTGCTCACAGCTCTGCCTTGAACAGTCGCTCGAAGCATGCATGACAGCCTGATATGGTTGCCATCACCCATGACGCACTCTTCTTAAGCTCATGCGGCTTTTACAATCTGGCATTTTTGTTGTTTGGACAAACTGCAGCTTTCCAATTGAATGCCAACAACCTCCAAGTTGCACTGCAATAGCCATTCTCAATAGATGAATTAATTGAATAAACATCTCAATGCACTGTAGTGCGGTCTCATCCTCCTGTTTTCAAGTTTCAATATCAGAGAGATAACAGTGGCCGTCCACGTCCTTTGCAGATCTGTGACCTGTTGCGTTCTGGAGCCACGCTTGTCTGGGACAACGAGCAGATGGTGCCGTACGCCTACAAGGATGACCAGTGGGTCGGCTTCGACGACCAGAGGAGTCTCAAGCTCAAGGTATACGCACGACGTGCTCCTAGTTCACTGCATTACAAACCCGTCAGTACAGTGGGCTGAAAGACACTCACATCGGAGATGAATGAAAAGGGCTATAATTGAGTCGGAAGGCGCGGCAGCTGTGTCAATGTGAGTGGGCGCTTGAACGACATCATGAGCGGGTGGATGAAAGGCGTTAGAAAAGCTGAGAAGAAATGTGTAAGTACCTATAACGCAATTTGTGCTAGGGAATATGGTGCAATGGCTGCCGCAAACGCTTTAGAAACATTGGCAAAAACTACGGCCACGATCAAGACCACGGGAGAGGGAGAGGTCACAATATGTGGAAGGAGCACTTCTTGCATTCGGAGCTTTGCTTCAACTTGTTTGCGCTCGCTAACAGAGCACGTTAAGCGCTTCATGGCTCACTTTATTTTACATGCAATTAAATATGACTTGAATGAACTTATGATCTAATATTTTTGCCGCATATAATTAGAAGGCGGTGTTCAATGATTAAAATAAAGTTGTTCCGGCAGAAGTACGAGCTTCGACTTTATCACATTTGCTGTCACTGGTGTACCCCATCTCCTTTTAAAAGAATTTTTATATTATGTGCTAAAGGGAACTAAATATTTGACAGCTGAAGAATAAACGTGTGGCGCACAATGGAACCAGATGCAGTGCGGCCACATTTATTTTACAGTTCCGCAGAGCGCATTCTTTGGCTGCTGTGCCAGCAAGGCGCCTCAAGCGTTGTTATCGGCTCGCGCTTAAGGTTCTTCGTTCTCTTCGCGCGTGCAGCTACAGCCGGTACAAGGTGGCGCTACAGATGCATTGGTTTCAATGAACGCTCTACTTTTGCTTCACTATTTCTACCGCTTCTCACATTGTGTGCTTTCTTCTGGTTTGTCAACTCCCGTTTCCATCCTTTCTCTACCATTCCAGTGCTACACTGTATCCAGGAACACTATCTACGGAGCTTTCTTACATCATGTTTTCCTCCCTGCCTTGTTTTATGCTCATGTCATTCCCCCCCCCCCCCATTCTCTGTCTGGAACCTCAGGTTTCGTAACAACGTGCTTACTTCCAAAGTAATACGAACTGCGATGCACTTTTTATTCTTACGCACACCTGCATCTAGATTGCTTGCCCTTACACGTACTCAACATCAACACTCACAGGTCCAGTGGCTGAAGCAGGCTGGCTACGGCGGCGTTATGGTGTGGTCTGTCGACCTGGATGACTTCCGGGGATCGTGCACTGGCCAGAGCTACCCGCTTCTGACTGCCATCAAGGAAGAGCTCAAGGGTTACAAGGTGGCCAACCTTGAGGTGGCCTCCTCTAATGTCTTCAACTCGTACGGACAGCTCGTCGGTAAGAGCCGCTCATCGCCACGCTGTTGTTGAGAGCGAGAGAGAAACGAGTTCCAAGGCAACACGCGTGTGCCAATGTCCCCGAAATAATTTTAATTCGTGGCGTCCATCAACTAGAAGAAGCTGCAAGTAACGGACCATACAGGAGCATGAATGAGCGGAGGAGCATTCGTTGGCTGGTTTGAGCTCCAACAAGAACTGAACTGAAGGCAGCGTGAACACTCAATTCTTCACGCTGCCTATGCCTGACGAGGGCAAACGTGGAAGGACTGGCGCACTAGCTGGATCCGATATCTCGGGGCCGAGGTTTACGCAACGAGGACCAGTAAGGCTGAGGAACCGAGCTTCTTTCCTGTTTAATGTAGATTTAGCTTTCTTGCGTTCATATCTCAAGCGAGTTTACTACGTCAGAACAGGGAATACGGCATCAGACACGGCTAGTCAAGCACTAAATAGGCGCTATCAGAATTAGATGCCTTTAAACAGTCTGAATAGCTTTTTTTCAAGAGCAATGGAATGTAAGATTAAAACCTTTGCAACTCTGCTGAGCTTTCAGCACGGGCTTATGCTGGGGAACTAAGCTGGCATTGATGTTCAACCGTGAAGAACGCCCAAACAGATAGGCTAAGTGCCCGCACAGCTGTGAAGGCTGTAGAAAAACACTTGTAGACGTTTGTTTCTTTAACACTGACACTATTATCACTTGCCTTTTTAAATGCGCTATTCGTTCGTATTTCCGTCTTGTCCGTGGCACTCATATGCATTTTTTATCCATGCGGACAAGCATTGTTAGCATGCGCGTCTGTATGGCACTTTCTCTCGCGTGCTACCATTATGGCTCCCGGTAGAGCAGCTTGTGCCATGAGGCAGTACTTCGCTGTGCCAGAAGTTGCATGATCCATTGTGTTGCTTACTTCTTCATGTCGGTAGCCATATCCAGGTTTAATTTACGGCTATTGAATCTGTGCTTAACAATTAGGAGGCGACGAAGGAACTAGTTAAAAGGCAGTTTGTGTTAGCTTTTTTTCTTTTCATCAGGTAGGAAATCCACCGAGTAAAGTCAGCTCGTCCAGTCGGTTAAGACATTGCGCTAATGACGCTGTCCTACGTATGCCTGAAAACTTGAGATATGGTCATTAAAACTTTCAGTTATGGCTCCCGTTCTGCACAGCAAGTTTTAAAGCAAGAATGACTTTTTTTTTAAGATGAACTCTCGAGAAGATGCAGCAACGTAACATAAGTATAATTTTTGTAGTAATGAAGTCGCACTATAAGTTTAGTTGCACTGGGTAAAAATAACTGTCGCCTTTACTCAGACTTACTCCTGACGTATCACTTCAAGCCCGACAAATATGAGAGGAGATTTAGAAATTAGTTTCTCAGAGCCCAAGAAAAGGCACAACAATCTGATCATTAATGCAGAAATTATGCCATAGTTTGCCCGAAGATGTGGAATCTTAGGGAATAATAAACAGGGAAATAGTTGCAGCGGATTATACGCTGAGGACGAATATGAGTTTCCCTAGATCCTAATATTGCCATCTTTTTTGACATATAGTCGCCTTTCGCGAAAAACAGGTATTGTGGCCAAAGGCCCTTTCAGCAACTATGCTGGGGTCAAGACAAGCACAATATAAAGTTGCGCCTGGATTTGAGTACAACCGAAAGTAAACAGTTATGCGACAGTTTATCGAATTTATTCCGTTTCACACTCACTACTGGCCTTTTTCACACGAAGATGCAAACAAAATTCAAGCGTGCAATATGGAAGAGAACAAAGCCAAAACATTCGGCGCCTTCAGGAGTGTCTCGCAAGGTTGAACCTGAAGAATGCGAGAAAAATGCATGGTTAACTTTAAATTTCTCAGCAATAAAATCATCTTTTGCTGGAGCACAAAGGCCATGGAACATTTAATCATGTCCTCACAAAATCCGACCGGAGATCTCTTGAGTGTTCCGTGAACGTCTGTCCGCGCATTGCCTGTTGCTAAATGTCGAGTACCCCTCACGCCTTTGCAGATCCCGACGAGGTGGTTTGTGACGAAGAGGATGGCCACATCAGCTACCACCTGGACAAGAAGGACTGCACCATGTACTACATGTGCGAAGGCAAGCGGCGCCACCACATGCCCTGCCCGACCAACCTCGTGTTCAACCTGAACGAGAGTGTCTGCGACTGGCCTGAGAACGTCGATGACTGCAAGCACGTGGCGAAGACGTAGTCCGCCCGCCTCGCGAACTATATCGCTTCCAAATCACTGCGTCGTCGCCTGTTCTGCGCTTTGTTTTACCTTGTTTTCGTTTGTGTAAGGACCGCGGCGGTCCAGAAGTGGCCGCGGTAGTGGAAGCGATGGAGCTGGCTTTCACGGCAGACTCTAAGGCACGCCAGGACCACGCGACCGCGCTTGCACGGGCTCCGTAGAACCAGCTATCTTCACCTAACGTGAAGTAAACGTCGCTTGCCATCGTTACCACTGCCCACACGTTTTGGAACGCTGCACACTGGCCAACACGAGAGCTTTGTTTTCTGCGGCGATGGTGGTGTGTACGGACAAGAAGAGGCATCTTTCAAGTGTTCCAACAGTTAGTACGGAAGTCTGTGACTCCGTTGCCGCTAAAAAGCGATCTCGCTGTCTTAAACCAGAGTATTGTTCGCGTCATTTGCGTAAAAAGAACACGTGGTTGGAGGAGCTGCGCGTTTTGTATGCAAGAATGCGGCGTTCGCCAATCAGTGCCTTCGATTCGGATAAAGGGCTAGATTGTTATCCAAAACGAACGCGACATTATAGCCATATCGAGCAACAATTCACAGCCAGCGCTGTTTGGCCTAGTTCATTATGACGCGCGTTCCCAAGTGGCATCGATAGCTCAAGTTCTCGTAAAGTAATACAGCTCTGTAGACCTGATATCAGAACATGTAACCCCAATATATCCGGCTTCTAGGGTTTTCCTGACAGTGAGGTAATGCATTGTATCATTTGATAACATTTACAATGATGGCCTAGATTCTTCTGTCATAACAAAAAATTGTGAAATATGGGGCCTAGCACAGTGCGATACGAGGAAGACTGCGTTGGCCACTAGCTATAAATTTAAGTTCAGCTTTACGACAGCATCAGAAAACTACCCAAATAGAAGTTGCCACTGCTTGTACTGAAACGTAATTTGTGGCACCAGGGTGAAGCACCTTTTTACTATCAAGTGCATCACCCGACATACTTTACTGCCTTTCCTGGCCTTTAGGCTAGCGAGAAGATGACGACAGAACAGTGCCGATGGGTGCCCAATTGCAGAACTTGCAGCCTTCGAAAGATCGACAGCATAACCACCGGTCGTAATTCTCAAAATTGTGACCCTTCTTTCCCTTTTAATGTGCTCTTGCTGTTATACTTACAGCAGTTCTGTCTTAAAGAATTCGCTTCATGCTGCAGAAAAGGCTGTCAAAATACATTACAACTGTGAAAGTATGCATGAATTGCTCAGAAAAAAATACTTTCCAGATTAGCGGGATGCTTCTCGATAATCAGCTTCTTGCTTTCTACAGGTCGTGTACGATACAATATACCCTAGCCGCCCTAGCTAATGCCTCTCAAGGTATGCTGAATGCGAGACAGACAGACTAGGAAGGAAAGGAAAGAAACTAACAAATCAACTAGGCCATTTCTTTCCCTTGTAAAGTGCCCAAAATTTCAGCAATGGAGCAGATTAGTAAAAGTTAAAATTTTAGTTTAAAAATAAACTGCCTGAAGCAGTCGCTTCGCAACTTGACATTGATGCAATGCAGAAGAGATTTTCTGCTACTTGGTCGCAAAGCGTGATGCAAAAATTTCTGTTCATAACACACTAACCGTCGCCTAGGATGTGGTTAGGGAACGCGTGATAATCACTGTATTTACTCTAGTGCCTTCATCGGGTTTATGCTTCTTCGGCGAGGTAGAATGTGGCTAAAAAAAACGACAACAATGAAAAGTTCAATGCTTTATTAAGAGACCTCTCGAGTATGTGTAAAGGCGCTAGAGTGTGTGTCTCCCCGAAAACATTTTATATTGTTTCTATATGTTGCAAAAGTATTCTGTGTTGTATTGTAGCATTTTGTGTTGTTACTTTAGGATGTATGCCGATTTATCAATGTGCTAGACGCGAGAGAACGTGAGACTGGTGTCAACGTTTTGGGGGACACCATTTCCCGCCAACACATCTTCATTTCTGTTTTCTTTTTTGTTTTTGATATCGTTTGTGTCTTGCTTCTCTGCGATATCCGTGACGCTTTCGTTGATGATAACCAGTTTCTTCTATGAATACTATTATAGTTCTTTTCTTGTGTTAAGCCATACTTGATGTTTTTTACAGCTTTTTCAGCATGTTTACCTCGGGAAAAAAAGTTGCTTGTGAAAAGAATGCATTGGTGCGGCAGAATTTTTATAATGTTACGTTGAAAGTATTGTTCTTATGTTGACTATTGCAGTTGTGCTTGATCGTGTTTTTTTCGGATAAAACACTTCTTTGTTTCTTTCATAACAAGCAGGGATAAACTTAGCTGTCAAAACAAAACGCATATTACATCTGACGTTAATCCTATGGTACGAACTGCGGGCGCATGGTAAACCCACTTAATCAACTAAGCCTTTTTTCTACAGAAACGTGTCCTGGAAAATTGCGTACATAACGGCAATAACGCCTCTTCTCGAAGCATCTGGCTAAAATAGAGCCGGCAGTCATGGTCCCGACAGGCCATTCGCACAAAAAAAGCAACACACGACGTTGCAGAAATTGCTGTGCTTAAGCTGAGACATAACAGTTACACAAGTGCGCTCGCTTTCTTAATTTCTGCTTTGAAGAGTTAATTGTTTCAAAAGATTTAACGTCATGATCCAGGGTAGAAACTAAATAAAATGCGAGTCAAGTATAAGCCAGGCACATTCCTGAAACGTGCCAGATGCAGCAGTGTTCAACGCTTCAGCATATTTTATGGTAGGAAATAGTGCGAAAGGCTTGGCATGATACAAGCAGTGTTTCATCTTTTCCTTAAAAAAATACTTAAGCTAACCTACGCCAGCCTATAATAAGCTTAGGCTATTCAATTCGCAACACCATTTAAAGGCCCGGTGTGGACGTGTCGTTACAATAAAGAATATAAAAGAAAGCTAGATGCAATCGTTTCGACAAATATAGTCTCATACGGAGCTGCATGCTAGGAAAATCTTGCTAACGAAAAGCCCTCAAGATCATGCTTGTGCAGTGAATGTCATTTACCATTGTTCATATCCGTGGTATTTTTGCATTTGCGAACAGGAAGGCAGATATATCTTCATGAAGGTTGTGCGGAATTTAAAGTAACCTGGGCATGGCATAGGAAAGCAGGGCTAAATTTCAAAGGATTTGGTTACCAGAGTTCTTGGATTTATTTCGAAAATGCTGAAAATGAGTTACACGAACTTAATATATAAACAGGCAGAAAACAAAGATTTAAACTTTTATAGGTAATTCCAACTATGGCTTTTTCGGTAGCGACCACCTTTAAAACTTCAACTTCACCTGCAGACGGCGCAAGTCCTTTAGCAGCCTTTAATGGGTGTGTCGGAAACTGGATGCACTATCGGCTTTTAAGGGTGCCATTATATTCGCTGATGGCCCGTTGTGTACTGTACATTAAGACACCTAAGAAGCTTGGACTAAACTGCACTAAAAGCGTTTCGTTCTGAGTAACTGAGCTAATGGAAGTACACTCTCATACGCTTGGCGGATAATACTATGCAAAAAGTGTGACCGGTTTTTATGCCTCAGTCGCGGTCAGGACCGTGTTACAAGCATGGATGAGACACAACAAAGGCTAATATTGCTTTATCAGAAAGAGGCATCGTCCAGGTAATGCGAGCTTGGGTAGCTTGTGCGAGGCGATGGAAGGTTGTAGATTTATGAAGACTGCAACGGTGTCAGATCGCGAGCAGACGAGTGTTGTTTCATGCGTACTACTCGACGTATGCCCAAGACGCCGTCATGACTGAAACTCTGGCCCCAGATGGATCTGGACCGAGTGGTGGTTCGGCGGGCGTCCTTCTCTGACTTTCTTATTTATTATCACGCATACCGCCTATGACACTTGCAGATCGGGTGTGCTTATGTTTTTATCCTTGTTTGTGTTTCTTCCCCCTTTCTTTCTCTTTCTCTGCGTTGTCCCTATCCGTGTATGACTGTGTGCTCCAAGCCGCGTGAGTGGGACTCCCTCGACAATGGGTGTGGGTTCCGCCCACTCGAGCTTCTGTACAAAGTCAGCTGCCATCTGAGAGAAAAAAAGAAAGCGAATAAATACAAACGAAAACCACCAAAAACGGAGTAGATTCTTGCCTGGTCGTTCTTTTCTCTTCCGAGTTTTGGAGGATACTAAATTTTGATCCGAAATAAATGCTACCTTTTTCTGGGGCAACGGGCGTCACGTGCTCCTGAGGGGGCAGATAAGTGTGCGTGTTTGCCCACCTTGGTTAATAAATCTGGATTCACGTTCTTGGCACTCTTACCCAGCACCAGATCGGTTCTGCGTTCGGAACAAAATACTTTTTTTTCCAAACGTGCTCTTTAGTTGTCTGAAGGTATGCCACTTGTCTAGTGTAAACTTATTCGGAACACTGCTCTGCATATAATCGGTAGTTTGGCTGGAACAGCGGTCCTAAGATTGGTCAGGAACAGCGAAATGTAAGTTTTTTCTAGATTCGATAACTTCTGCACATTTGTGACTAGTTACGAGATGGCTTAAGACGCCCAAAATCTGGTAGTTTTTACCGGTGCCCAAAAGCAGACGATGTTATTACTAATCAGGAAAATCCTGTAAAAGGCAGCAATATAGCAAAGAAATAAAGCACCTCGCCAATGAATACAGTACAGTCGCAAGAAAATAATAAAAATTATGAATAAAATACGCTTCGCTAGGCAAGCTTAATTAGAGCGTGTGCGACAACGGCGCAGGTGGTGATGTGAAGTAAACTTCGAGAAGTTGTCCAAATGCGTGGGCGTTGTGCAGCCCATGGTAGTCAGCAGTCACTGGATTAATTGGTTAGGATTAGCTCAAAAGCAATGAGGGGAAGTTCATTTCAGGATTGACAGTACCCTGCCATTTTCTCATTTAATGCTGGAAGTCGCAATGCAGAGAAACGAACAAAGAAATCCGTGAGTGGTTCTCATCTAATCTAACAACAATACTTTTGCTTAGATTTATAGAGAATAAATGGGCAAGGAGGTTCCCAGCGGTAACCTAGTCTACAATGAAGAAAACAAGGTTATTAGAGTTGCCAGTAAGCACCTAGAAATAACGATGCCTTTTGGTCTCTGAACTAACCTGGAGATACGGTAAAGCACACTTCGCAGTTAAGATAGGAAAGCACGCGTTTGTAATAAACTAGGGTCACAGTTAGGGCTGACAGTTCCTATATAAGCTATAACACAGAGTTCAAGACGGTTTTCTCTTTTAAAAGAGGAGCATCCGTGGGATTAATTAAAAGCACGTAATTCACAAATAATAATAATAATAATAAATATAATAATAATAATAATAATAATAATAATTGGTTTTTGGTGGAAAGGAAATGGCGCAGTATCTGTCTCATATATCGTTGGACACCTGAACCGCGCCGTAAGGGAAGGGATAAAGGAGGGAGTGAAAGAAGAGAGGAACAAATAGGTCCGTAGTGGAGGGCTCCGGAATAATTTCGACCACCTGGGGATCTTTAACGTGCACTGACATCGCACAGCACACGGGCGCCTTAGCGTTTTTCCTCCATAAAAACGCAGCCGCCGCGGTCGGGTTCGAGCCCGGGAACTCCGGATCAGTAGTGGAGCGCCCTAACCACTGAGCCACCGCGGCGGGGCTCACAAATCCAGTGAATGCCTCGCGACGCGTTTGCTCGAATTGTCATTTTCACAAATCCAGGGAAAATGACAATTCGAGCAAACGCGTCGCGAGGCATTCACTGAGTGGAACATCGCAGCGCTCTCGCACACATACCAGTCTCCGCGACGCGTTTGGTTCACTCCTATACCGACATGCAAGACACCCCGCCGATACACCTCCAACCTGCAGCTTTTGCGCTTACCCTTGAACCCTCGACCTCGACCGCATGGGTAAAGAGCACACCAACGCCCTGTCCATCCACCACCACACAAGAGCGTAGTGGGAACACTGCGTATTCTCGGCCACCAACTTCTACTGGTCAGCCACGCACCAAAGATCATGGCAGCGGTGCTCTCAAGAATTAAGACTAAACTCGAGTCCAAAAATCTATTATATTAATCTTGCCTCTCTCTCCTGTCTCGTTGTCTTCGCCGCGTTCTCACTGCGTTCTCACTGCGCTGCTTCATAAAGCTGCACTTCGCAACGCAGGCGAGCATCTCTATCTCTTGACTCATCCCTCTCTATAGCGTGGTCATGGTGTCAGCACCACTGCCCCTGAAAATTAAAGACGGGCATGTTTCCGGCTACGGCGGTTTGCCAGTGAAGCGAGAACTACGTGCGGAATCCTATGCCATTATAATGATGTAGCTGCCAACGACAAGATGGCGGCGGTTTTTGGATTAAGGTGTATTAATGGTACAAGCTGAAGTTCGTCCAGGATTACGCACCTGCATTCCGTCGCGGTGACGCGATGGTCTAAAGGTTCTTCTTCTAAAGGTTCTTTTAAGTCGCTGAACGAGCAACAAACAATGTAGAAAACGAATGTACTAGTTGTGGGCGACTGCAGTGTGAGGATGGTGTACTTGCACAACTACCCACGAACACGGAAGGGAAGGAAAGACGCAACAAAGCGCTGTCTAACAACTGACATTTACTGACATGACCCACATGTAATTACCCGCATGAAGATTAAGAAAAAGCAGGAAAACAAAAAAAAAACACAACTGACCACGAGCCTAGACATCCCCACAGGCGCTGAACTGCGTGGAAGGAAAGGAAAAATTTAAGACCAAGGATTAAACAACCGATACTCGATACTGACCTAGCTTGTTGATTTCTGTGGCCTTCATGATCTTTTCTAGAAGCAGGTCAGTGCATTTTTTTTACGACTTGAAAATTTTAAACAACGCGACTAAACGGCAGTAACGTGGCAAGGGACACCTATGATCCGAGAATCAGCAAAGTTAACTTGCTGAACAGTGCGTGAGTTCAGTGTGGGCTTAGTTATAGAGCAGTCAGGGTACTTGGTAATTGGAGATTATAACATAGATCCTAAGGACAGCAAGCGTGAGTTGTTAGAATTTTAAAAGTCAAGGTGGCTTATGAGTGGTGCTTTTGGTGGGTAGCTGACTTTTCCCGTGCGCTTTTGAATTCAGTTTCATGAATGCGTTTTCCTTGAGCTGCTGTGTGGTCATCTTTTTGAAGATAGCATTGTAGGGGGTAGAAGCAGGTCTAAGTGCATAGTGAAAGCATTTCTGGAAGGTACAGTTTTGGTGATGGTGATGGTACTTCTGTGGGGGAGAGGAGAGGGTCGAAGGTGGTTTGTAGTGGCGCGGGCAGATCGGTCGAGGATGTCGATTGGCGGGTTGGGACTCCCATAGCTAAGGGGATGCTATAGGCAACTGGCTGGTGTTTCGGCGCAGGATGGCCAGAGAGTTGCTGGGCTACAGGATTCACTTCAACTGATAATAAATATACGGGAGAGGGGACGGGGGAGGGTGGAATGGGCCGAGTACAGCAGGATAGCCTTCGCAATAAAACCTTTTTTTTTTTCCGACGAGCCGGAGCAGCGGATGCTCATGTATATAGCTTGAGCGCGCGTGGCACATCCGGCTGGACTCTCATATACTTTTCATTACCAGGCTGACAGAATCTAAAACTTCGCAACCTAGAGAAATAAATTGACACGGAAATTTACTGCAACAGAAAACAAAAAAATTGAGAGGAATTAGAGAAACGAATCGGAAGATGCCCGTAAAGATGGGCACAAAAACGAGATACGCTGCAGTTTCAGTAAAAAACAAAAGAATTGAAGGCAGTACATTTCAGGATGACAAAATACATGTATTGAGACATTTTATAGAAGTGTGTATCGCTTTTTAGGCGCCATTATTAGCAGGTCTGTTGTAGGAGAAATCTTACTGTGGGATGTAGTCCGGAATAACGTGATCGGCGGGATTAGAGGTCATCCTTACTAAAAAAGGTGCAAAAATAAACAGTTCATGGCGACCATTCTCAGGAAACCTAGACAGAATGCAGAAAAGGCAACCAGATCCAGGGTTGTTTTGTTACTACCTAAGCAACCTGTGACTTAAATTCCACCCATGCAAACTGCGATCACCGCATATCACGCAGCTCCCTTGATTGTCATTTCTATGGCATGTCAAAACACGACCGACGCCTATCGAAGCAAATGCTCTACAAGTTCTGCCTCAACTTGTTCTGAGGAGGAGGATATGGACGACTACTTTCATTGACGGCAGGAAAAAGTTTGCCTGTCCGGCAAACACTCGATGAAAACCTGCGATTCAGACAACATACGTGCATAAGCGTTCTTCCGAAACGAGACCAGCACTCTTCAGGTGGCTATCAACATACTTCATGATTTTATAATGCTTGTTGCGCTCACAAAATAACAGCCTGGAGTCCTTCATTGGCTAAGTATCCTATACATGACGTTCCAGGACCAAAGTGATTTTTGAAAAATAGGTGTCCCAGCGAAAAGTAACCAAGCTTTTGAAAAACACGCAGTGTCCTAGCCGCGTGAGACCACGCGAGGGTTTTTTAGACTTGCGTGACCTAGTCTGCAGTATTTTTTTCGTTCATCAAAGTTAACTAATTAGTTAAGCCTAATTACCTAACTTTTAACTATTACCGTGGGAAACAAAGTGTCAATGACAAATTTTAGAAGACTTTGAAGAAGAAGTTACTGCACCGTTTGCACGAAGGTACCGTTAAGGTAAAGTAGGTTTTTTTTCGGCCTTTAACCCTAGCCCGCACAATAAAAAAAATGCCTCTACGTGACAATGGTGCATTTAAACAACCCAAGACGCGTCCTAGGGAATAAAATCAAGAACAATCCCGCCGCGGCTGGAGGCAGCCGCGAAGAGCGACGACCAAGACCAACAGCTATGGGCCATCCAGCAGGTCCTCGGGGCGCTCGAAAGGCAGGGACCCAGCGAGCCGGCAACGGCGAGCGGAGACCCGCGCCGAGTAACGGCAACCTCGTAGACGACGTAGGCCCTCGTCGGGGCGCGCGAGCGCCTAACTGCAGGCACAAATAAAGTTTGCTCCAATCCATTTTTACTCAAGTGCTCTCCCCGGTGGGCCTTTGCGTGCACACTGGGGAGAGATGTGACCCAGCAGCTGATCACGTGATAGCTTTCTTTTAAGACAAATAAGTAAAGCTGCGTAATTCGTACCTTGATGGAAATAGCGCTGCTAGCGCTTTTGTGAGACGATTTACAACTTTTACCCTGAAAATTATTTCCTCAATTCAATAAATAAAAGGTAGCTACTTCAATTTACCTATATAACAACCTTGAAGAACAAAAAATACTGCAGACTAGATCACGCGACTCTAAACAGCCATCAGTTGGTCTCACGCGGCTATGACATTCCGTGTTTTTTAAAAGCTTTGTTACTTTAAGCTGGCACACTTGGTGTATATAGTTAACGGGACAGATATAAAACACCACGGCCTTTTATCCTTCCCGGGGCGCAGAATCGGAAAAACTGGCATTGTCGTGCCCCTTGAACACGTTTGAAAGCTGCCGCATTTGTAGCCAATAACGTTCACATCGTTTTAGTTTCTCTGCAACTATTTTCAATGTTCGTCAACAATTTATACTACCCGAACAAAATAACTGATTAATTCTAATCGATTGTTGAATGCTGAGGATGGATACGTTTTACGTTTTCGAAGTTTAGGGCACACGATGGAAACTAATAACTGCGCTGGAGGAAAACTACACGCAGTGATATGTTTCGATGCTTGACATCACGAAACACTGTGGCTTAATTCGATGTCGGTTTCTAAAACAGCGCACTGCCAAGCTTTGCAGCATACTACCCAGTTTGTGGTCTTGGCAGGAAAGTTTTCGGCGCCACAACGCTCTCCTTTCTTAGAGTGATGTCCATAATATTAATGCTTAATTTTGAAGACTGATTTGTGTACCAAACTCTGCTGTGATGACAGATCTCTGCAGCCTGACTAATAGCTCGCGCCTCAGCAAGACCTGCTACTTAAACATGCGCCGTGGTTTAGCCACCGTCATAATCAGTAGCTAAGGTTTATTCTCGCATGCATATGAAATGCTGCTGTGTATCTTGTACAAAATGTGTACACGATTCCCCTGGTCTGGCGCTCGGCTTAATCAGGGTGAAATGCTTGGTAAATGAGTCTTTGACCCACCTTGAGGAAAACGAAAACTACCTTGTGTCATGGCGCTCGTTGGCCTCAGATGCCCTTGTGCATTAAAAATCCTTAATAACCCATAATATATTATATACAATCAAAGCGCGAATAAAAAATAAGAATTAGAAATGAACTCACGTTAAACAAAAACTTAATATCCGGCGGGCGGACATGACGTTGCCCACCTGTGCACTATATGTGCTGGTGCTGAAGAGCATACGGTCAGATAAAAGTCTTAGTGCTTGACTACGCAGCCAGTACTTTTTCTTGCATTTTGTGTTTTACGTGAACGAATACAGTCTTGGAAATTTTTAATGGGAAAGCATTACTGATCTTAATGAAGGCAAAGCCTGCGTCGTGTGTTAGTGCGTGTACTCGTTGACGGTACAGAAAGTCCCACAGATCACAAGAAAAATATGGTGACGTCATCGAGTGGGCGTAGAACGCACGAAGCAAGCTAAGTACCGCCTTCTCAGACTATCATAAACATGTTTTTTTTTTAAAATATACTACCCTTGCCGGCCTGAGTGTGGCGCCAGTTTTCCAAACTACGTTAGTACAAAATTGTGAGCGGCCATTTTTTGTACAGAATTCCGGGTGATGTCATACGATTTCTCTTTACATATAGCTTACATGAGCGAGTGAAGCATTAGGGTAGTTTGCAACAGAGATACGAAACGCCGACATATGCACCTTCAATTGTATGCCTACTCAGGCTCTTTGCCTCTTCCTTTGAGGCGCAGTTGAGGTGTCCACCTGGGACAGTTACTGCGCCATCTTCTTACTTCAAAACCAATTTTCATATAAATTTGTTGCACAAACGATCGTTGCACATGTTTGCGGGTTGTGTCATACGATTTCGCGTTGAATATAGCATACGCCTCTTAGGTTGGAGGCTTGTTCGCCGCCGTATTCGAAACGAATGTCGGAGTGTTTCACATAGACCTATGCGGATTGAGAATTTCTGAATTGACCTGTTCAGAGGGCCATCTTCGTTTTATTTCTTAGTGCGGAACCTGTCCTGAGGTCGAAATCTCACCATGACACAATAATACTTTCCTCTGCATATTTAATATTGTGTAAATAGATATTGTGTATATTACCTCTCCCCCTATCCTCTCTTCCTGTCCCCTAACCTCTTTCATTTCATTCCTCCATTCTGCCTGCTATCCTTTATTTTCGCTGTCCCAGCTCGGATGCTTCAGTGTCGGTGGCAGATGCCAGGGCTAGCAAGAATAGTTTCGTTTCTTTTACTATTATTTTAATAAACCACTTACTACTACTACATTACTACTTTCAGCCTCGAAGCACGTAAGCAGTCCTAAGTGCGGTCTGAATTTTTGGTCTCAACAGAAAGTCGACTATTCATCTAAATCCGCAATTCGCTGAGGAGGCGAAATGCCCAGACGAAACAGCGCCGGCTTTTCTGTGTGCGTGGGAGTGCAATGACTTTAAACTGAAATAAAAGTCATATTCTTGGTATTGTGATGACCCCCATAATGCGCAGGTCCACACGGGACGGAGAGGCAAAGAGACACCGTATGGCTCAGTTTAAACAAACAGGTATATTCAATAATTACACATGATTAAGATTATACATCAGAGGCTGGGGCGTCCGAGCTGACGTGCCGACGACTTCATGGGGGCGATGGAGTGGCTCCGGAGTTGGGCTCGAGCGGTTGCTGGCAGAAGCTGCACGCCGTCGGGCTTCGGCGCTGAAGGCCCTCTTCGCGAACGATGTCGTCCTGAGCGTGTATGCAGTAGAATTTCAATAGTCGTCCGTTTCTTCGAGGATGGTTCACAAACCCTTCCTCTAGTGTCGTTCGGCTTGGAAGATGAACAGGAGGCGAGCTTGTAGATGATGACAGCAGAGCATAATTTTACAACATACATATACAGAGAGTTAAACTGGAAAAAGCAGAACTGAATTTACAAAAGAACAAACTTTGCACTACTTTACTCATCGACCGGGCAGGTTAGTGCCTAAGTAGCATCATATTACATGCTAAGCATGGAGCCCCAGCTCAGACTGGACTGCATCCGTTTACATGCGCTTTTAAGCACTTGATTAACAAAGGACTAAGGGCGGTCATTTTCAGTGGCCCGCCCAAAGCATCAATTCTCCAATCAAAAATAACATGCGAGATGGGGACAACCCCTTGGGTTGGGCTTAGCCTCGAACCCAGAGTCTTGTTAACAACACAAACTAAATAAACAAAAACGCCACAACTCTCTCTCAAGTGAGAGTATCCACAGGCTCTCCCTTCGGAGCTAATCCTTGCCCCATGCATGCATACCGCCACCCACCATCGGTCCGCGTCGCCCGTCAGCAACAGAGGAGGGGGCGAAAGGGCCCACGATGCTGCCGGGCTACCGACGGCGGGACACAGCTAATAAGCATGAAGGGGTTCGTCTGTCGCTCCGGGAAACCAGATTAAGGGTCACCCCTGTCTTCCCACATTCTTGGCGAGTCTTGCCTGTCCGCCATGACAGGTGTCCGTCACGGCCCTCCTGGGAATGCGCTTTTGTTCACGAGGCACGGCGGGAAGCTGTGGGTGCCTTCCCGGCGATAGCCCACGACGAAAGGGGGGGGGGGGGAGGGGGTCCGTGCGTCAAGCGACAATTTTCGTTCCCCGTATGTACTCGGGGGCTCTCGGTTTCCGCGTGTGCCGGCGTCCTGCTTTCTGCAAAGGTATGCAGCTGGAAAAGAGGGGCGGCCTTAAGCCCCAACTCGATGCCCACACAAGGAATGTACCTCGTAGCACACAAGGAATGTCACACTCGCTCACTCTCCAGAAGAATGTTCTCCGAACATTTGAGTCCCTGCAGCTCCCCTTGTCTTTCTGAATCGCCTCGCACAGTGCGTCCGACAAAACACTTTTCGCTGCACTCAACACCACTGCACAACACCATATGCCTCCGCTGTCATAACTGGCGTCTCCAGGGGCAGCACTGATCTTCTTTTACAGATAAACATGAAACTCAGCACCCAAGCCTCTCCTTTCTAGTCCAAACTGGACGAAATAAATTTACCACAGTTACAAAGGAGCTCCCACTTCTAGCACGATCACGGCACAGACAAAAATAGATAACGAAAGGAAGTAGGGCAGGTTCTGCATGCGCTCCGCATGCTCTCCTGTGAAGGTGTTACTTAATGACAGAAAGGTTTAACTACTAACTCCGATAACTTAACACATACGCATATAGCAATGTTATGAGCTGCGGCATTACACAATTCTGACCAGTTCACAACTCCGCTCTGTTTACACCATTAGTCCGACTTAGCTTTCCGATTTCGCAGCGGATATCGGCCTTCATGAGTCATACTAAGTAAGTCTGTGACCCTTTGTCTGCTTTTGGACTCGCGAGGGCTCGTGGCAGGAGCCTCTCCTGGCGTTATCTGCGCGGCAACCTCGCGCGCTTCTTCTTCTAGCAATGCATGAAGTAAATCCGGTGGCATTCTGGCCGTCACCTCTGGCGCCTGCCGAACAAATGCAGGAGAGGGCGTTTCTTGCGAACTATCTGCGCGCTCCGCTTCACTTCTGTCCCCATCAAAATCCGCGCTTTCCCTTTCCTCATTTCGTGAATACTGAACCGGTGCCGACTTGAGGCGATTTGCGTGTATCCTTATCAAGCGCCGGTTCACGTCTCGGACTCTGAAGTTTACCGGAGAAAGCTTCTCGATAACCTCGCACGGTCCTCTCCACTTCGTCTGGAACTTACGAGCTAGCCCAATCTGCCTTTGGCAGTTTTCAATGTACACGCTGTCCCCCACATTAAACGGCGCGTCTCTAGCACTGCGATCGTGCACCTCCTTCCTGCGCTTCGCCGCTTTCTTTAAGGCCTCCTTTGCGATGTCCCTCGCCACTTGCAAGCGCGATTCTAGCTCCACCTTATAGTCGTCCAGTGAAGCGTATGGGACGCGACGGGGCGGAGAGGCAAAGAGACACCGTATGGCTCAGTTTAAACAAACAGGTATATTCAATAATTACACATGATTAAGATTATACATCAGAGGCTGGGGCGTCCGAGCTTACGTGCCGACGACTTCATGGGGGCGATGGAGTGGCTCCGGAGTTGGGCTGGAGCGGTTGCTGGCAGAAGCTGCACGCCGTCGGGCTTCGGCGCTGAAGGCCCTCTTGGCGAACGATGTCGTCCTGAGCGTCTATGCAGTAGAATTTCAATAGTCGTCCGTTTCTTCGAGGATGGTTCACAAACCCTTCCTCTAGTGTCGTTCGGCTTGGAAGATGAACAGGAGGCGAGCTTGTAGATGATGACAGCAGAGCATAATTTTACAACATACATATACAGAGAGTTAAACTGGAAAAAGCAGAACTGAATTTACAAAAGAACAAACTTTGCACTACTTTACTCATCGACCGGGCAGGTTAGTGCCTAAGTAGCATCACATTACATGCTAAGCATGGAGCCCCAGCTCAGACTGGACTGCATCCGTTTACATGCGCTTTTAAGCACTTGATTAACAAAGGACTAAGGGCGGTCATTTTCAGTGGCCCGCCCAAAGCATCAATTCTCCAATCAAAAATAACATGCGAGATGGGGACAACCCCTTGGGTTGGGCTTAGCCTCGAACCCAGAGTCTTGTTAACAACACAAACTAAATAAACAAAAACGCCACAACTCTCTCTCTCAAGTGAGAGTATCCACAGGCTCTCCCTTCGGAGCTAATCCTTGCCCCATGCATGCATACCGCCACCCACCATCGGTCCGCGTCGCCCGTCAGCAACAGAGGAGGGGGCGAAAGGGCCCACGATGCTGCCGGGCTACCGACGGCGGGACACAGCTAATAAGCATGAAGGGGTTCGTCTGTCGCTCCGGGAAACCAGATTAAGGGTCGCCCCGGTCTTCCCACATTCTTGGCGAGTCTTGCCTGTCCGCCATGACAGGTGTCCGTCACGGCCCTCCTGGGAAGGCGCTTTTGTTCACGAGGCACGGCGGGAAGCTGTGGGTGCCTTCCCGGCGATAGCCCACGACAAAAGGGGGGGGGGGGGGAGGGGGTCCGTGCGTCAAGCGACAATTTTCGTTCCCCGTATGTACTCGGGGGCTCTCGGTTTCCGCGTGTGCCGGCGTCCTGCTTTCTGCAAAGGTATGCAGCTGGAAAAGAGGGGCGGCCTTAAGCCCCAACTCGATGCCCACACAGGGAATGTACCTCGTAGCACACAAGGAATGTCACAGTATTTAATGGTCCATAGAAAGGTGATGTGGTCTGGAGTGACGGTGTGTCAATGTCATTTCATCATATAGTTAGCGTCACCCATGAACATTTACTGCGAGTAAGGTCCCGGTGGGTGGTTTTGATTTGCACCTCCGCTGATGTAGCCGATGAAAGTATCCCTCATCTCTCGATAAACTCTCCGAAGAAATCATTTAAATCGGGGCCCCCTGTAAAGCAGGAGGCCAAGTTTATTAGGAAAATGCGAAGAAAGGCGGTTCTTTACGTCAGCTGTGAACCCACTTTAGCATTTTTTCACTGCCTTTATTGCACACCATTAGTGCAAAAGGCCGCCTCTACTATTGTTTTTTTTTTATATCTGTGAGCCGATTATTATTACCGTTTCAAATTCTCATGTTCATTTGCGTACGGTTCATAGGAATCTCTCCTCTTAGATGCCTTCTGTTATCCTCCTTTACGAATATGTTTTCTTTGAGCTCGCCACAGGAGAGTACGCACGAGTGTCTAACGCGCATAAATTGCAAAACCC
Organism: Amblyomma americanum; assembly: GCA_030143305.2. Classification (NCBI taxonomy): domain Eukaryota; kingdom Metazoa; phylum Arthropoda; class Arachnida; order Ixodida; family Ixodidae; genus Amblyomma; species Amblyomma americanum. Next base: position 110,187 of record JARKHS020025031.1, on the reverse strand, counting down.
GATTGAACAATGATTGGTAGATTTTGACAAAGGTAGCTGAAATTTGCTGCAGAATTTTTCTCGCATATTTTAATGCACCCTGAGGATGCGCGCCCAGCATTCCACTCCTCTTTTCTCTCTCTGCTCCAGGGTTTGTATGGAATAAGTTGATAATAAATGTGTTCTACCTATTGGATGATGCAATAATTTTTGTTTAGCAAAAGCCTTTCAAGCAATATTAAAAAATGCACCATATTGAGCATTTGCTGCGGCTCATTCACAATATTGCCCATCAATTTGAGAGGCAAGCAATGCGCACCAGGTAATAATCTTATAGGCACTCTAAACGGGCATCGATACGTAACCGCGGCTGTAGCTGAAAACAATAACTTTTCGCGCTGTACTAAATATGCCAGTGTATATATTTGCCGGACCTAAAAGCTGGCATCCAGAGCCGCTTTACAAGCTAATGTTTCAGCAGAATGCGATGCGATTTGTATTGCCATATTTTGAATGGCTGCACAAAATAGCAGCCTTGTGTGATCGCCGAATTTCAGTGACATTTTGCTGAAAAACAAATTCGCGTCTCCTTTTAGGTGTAATTCACGCTACAAGTTAATCTATAATGTTAGCTCGACGCGCGCTTAAAGCTAAAAAGAAGAATGGTATCCACTCCTACATGACTGCTCTTCCTGCATATGCGTACTAACAGTTAGGGGTGGCTCTGTACCGGTTGCCGACAGCATTTTCATTTTTCTTTGCTCCAGAGCCCGTTGGAAGACATAGGAAAGACATACAAATTTTTGCTTTCACGCCAGTTGGTATCCTGTACAGACTCCCAAACAAGATCGTAACCTCAACTCTATGCAGAGTAAATCGCGAAACTCACCGAAACCTCAGAGGCACATTCCTCGCAGTGCCCATTTTCCACATACTTAATTCGAGGCTGTCTCCGCTCTTCTTCAACAAGACGCAGTGCCCCATACCTTTTAAAACACTGACATCATAAGTACGTATTATGTTCTCGCGAAGAAATTAGTGAATATATTGCAATGTAAAGCCATCATCCCGAAATGCTGTTGAAGCTCTGTTTTCACATCTTTCCGAGGGCCTTCGCCATGCACCGGTTTCGCTCCTCTCTGATCATGTGTGTGGAGAACCTGTTTCCCCTCTCCGTTTCGATGCGGCCCATCTTCATCGTCGGCCGTCGGGACGGAGAGCCCCCGGCTGGGCGAGGAGGGAAGTCTCCCTCATGGGGGAAAGGGAACGGCGACGGGAGCGCCACCTCGTAGGTTACGCGGAATTCTGCGGAACCGGAGAGAGGCCCTTCGGGATCCGGCCAGCGTGGTGAGCGGTTGGAGCCGCACGCTCTCGTCACCTTCCGCGGCAGGCGCACGGGGATCCGTTGTGCCTTGCCGCTGGACTTCTGGTTCCAGGCAGCGAAGCGAGCGCAGCAAACGCGCGCTCTGACCGCCTTCCCCAGCAAATGCTAGGGAATGGCTTTGCCCCAAGAATGCTGCGCGCACGGGAAAACCCGGCCGCCATTATCGGCGCATACAAACGTTCGCCGCCGATACCTCCGAAGTCGCGCCCCTGCCCCAGCCGGTAAGTCGGAAGTCCTTCTTACGTAGCCTTCTATTTCCGAGGAATGCCTCGTTGATGTTTTGTAGCTAGCTGGCCCACTCTGTGTATTAATTGCAAGTGTAATAAATAGCATATGAGTGTTAACGCTGTGTCGTCCCTTCCCTTTGTCCCTCGAGCACGAACCCCTCCGCGGTTAGCGAGCGGGAACGCTGCATCCGCGGAGTGGGAGTGCGGGCGGGGCGAAAGGCTTTGTTTCCCCCGTATTTCCACAATGGCGTCCCAACGTGCGGCAAGCTCTTGGGACGAGGGACGGCAGTCAGTTCGGTTCGTGGAATGCCCGCCTGGATTTGGAACAGCGTTAGGCCTGAACCGAATTCGGAGTTGCTAGCAAGGCGAAGATGCTTTCTTGACAGCGAGATGAGCGTAATAGCAGCATGGGAGGATTGCCGTGCATGCTAAGCTTTTGATGAGCATTTCATCGGTACACCTGTGGAAGGCTAACCTACGAGGTCTGCTCATGGAGAGCGAGACCGAGACGCCCACGGAGAACAGCAAGCCAGAAGCGAGTGAATGCGGAAGCCTGGAGGGTGGCCCGATTTTTCTTGTACATAGTTGTAAATATTCTCTGTTCTGTCTCTTTGGCTCTGGGAGCCGGGTGCCGTAGTCAGCTGTTTTGGATTGCAGTCGTGATTACCGGAAAAGCACCGGGGCGCTGCGACACCGCGGGAAGCGGTAGGCGCCGTTCGCGTTAGGGTCACCTTGGCAGAAACGTATCTCCTCGTGGCGTTGTGTTCTAGCTATTGTCCTTGGCCCTTTGTTGGCACCCGGAAGTGTAAGAGCGAGTAGGCCTAAGGCTCTTCGGGAGCTGCCTGTCGCTTTTGGGAGGACACAGTCGTACCGTGGCACAAGCACGCGCAAACGGGCTTGCTTGTTGTATATTTAACCTCGCTAGAGCCGAGAGGTCTCGCTCAACTACAGAAAGCTGACTTTGTTCGAACGAACTTACTTTTTTGGGCTGCGAAGCGAATTTTTGATTTCGCGGAACCAGAGACGCTAACGCAGCTCAAGTGAGCTTAACATCACCATGCCGGAAAGCGAACCGCGAATGTGCTTCGTCCGAAGAGAGCCAGTTACGTTCAAATGAACCGAGCGTTTGGGCGGTGCCGGATAGGATTGTTTGGCACTTGCATTACTCCGCATTTTACCAAATGGTGAGTTTACGCGGTCTCCATTGTTTTTGCTGCAAACTTTTGGAGATCCTATAGGAGCGATATGCAGAGTTGAAGAGAAGCTGCCCCGGCCTGCTGTCCATTGTATGGGTCTCTGCCTGCTGCCTTGCGGCCATGAGTCATCGAGCTGCAGCGTCTCCGGCGAGCAGTTTGCAGCGGCTACGAGAGGGGGGGGGCCATCCCCTCTACCTTCCAACAAAGGACGGGTGCCCGGTGACCTTGCTGCTCATCGGATGACCCCGGCACCCCGCCTGTACGAGCTGTCTTGCAGTCATCATCGCAACGCTCGTGGCCCCTTCGTTGATTGCATCCATGGACGGGTTCAACCGTAGGCCGACATTTAAGGAGGGAGGGATGTGGAGAACCTGTTTCCCCTCTCCGTTTCGATGCGGCCCATCTTCATCGTCGGCCGTCGGGACGGAGAGCCCCCGGCTGGGCGAGGAGGGAAGTCTCCCTCATGGGGGAAAGGGAACGGCGACGGGAGCGCCACCTCGTAGGTTACGCGGAATTCTGCGGAACCGGAGAGAGGCCCTTCGGGATCCGGCCAGCGTGGTGAGCGGTTGGAGCCGCACGCTCTCGTCACCTTCCGCGGCAGGCGCACGGGGATCCGTTGTGCCTTGCCGCTGGACTTCTGGTTCCAGGCAGCGAAGCGAGCGCAGCAAACGCGCGCTCTGACCGCCTTCCCCAGCAAATGCTAGGGAATGGCTTTGCCCCAAGAATGCTGCGCGCACGGGAAAACCCGGCCGCCATTATCGGCGCATACAAACGTTCGCCGCCGATACCTCCGAAGTCGCGCCCCTGCCCCAGCCGGTAAGTCGGAAGTCCTTCTTACGTAGCCTTCTATTTCCGAGGAATGCCTCGTTGATGTTTTGTAGCTAGCTGGCCCACTCTGTGTATTAATTGCAAGTGTAATAAATAGCATATGAGTGTTAACGCTGTGTCGTCCCTTCCCTTTGTCCCTCGAGCACGAACCCCTCCGCGGTTAGCGAGCGGGAAAGCTGCATCCGCGGAGTGGGAATGCGGGCGGGGCGAAAGGCTTTGTTTCCCCCGTATTACGGGAAAACCCGGCCGCCATTATCGGCGCATACAAACGTTCGCCGCCGATACCTCCGAAGTCGCGCCCCTGCCCCAGCCGGTAAGTCGGAAGTCCTTCTTACGTAGCCTTCTATTTCCGAGGAATGCCTCGTTGATGTTTTGTAGCTAGCTGGCCCACTCTGTGTATTAATTGCAAGTGTAATAAATAGCATATGAGTGTTAACGCTGTGTCGTCCCTTCCCTTTGTCCCTCGAGCACGAACCCCTCCGCGGTTAGCGAGCGGGAACGCTGCATCCGCGGAGTGGGAGTGCGGGCGGGGCGAAAGGCTTTGTTTCCCCCGTATTTCCACATGTGCTGAGCGGTGCTACTATTACTGCGCAACCTGCGCACCCATTCTACTCCTGCGACAACGTCTCCTGCACAGCATGCCACCCATCAGACTCACCGCTCAGCCATGAATGAGTTTAAAGGGGGAGGCCCGAGTCCGTGACGCAAGTCTACCAGGAAAAGCTTTCGTTGTTCTATCTGTGATCGTTCGTACAAACGACTGCGTAGGTACTGTGCCACGGAATCTGCACGCAGTACAATTACGCAGTCAGCCTTTCATGCCTCTTTGTTTCGCTCTTCTGCTCGACCCCCTAAAAACTACACATACGGTAACTTCAATTAGCCCCAAAGTATCGACAGTGTCACGTGGTGGTGACTGCAATTCGGAGAGCAGAAGGATAGCGAAAATGGCGTTTAAATAAAACTATGTATTTGAGCTGACTTTTGCCTACAAAGGACTGAATCACTCGGCGGCGTAGCAACAAGCGTGCTCGGCGGTCGTCGAACAGAATGCCCGCCGCTGACGGCTCTTCTCAATTTAAAGCTGATAGCGAACTTTCTAGATAAAGCGTTCAAAGTTACTAGAACATTCTGGAACAACGTAGAATCAGCTCTGCCTGGATGCGATCAATCGAGATACATCTGGTCGCGTCTTGCATCGCAAATAAAGCGATAAAGCGGCGTGCTGGCAGCTTTGAAGAATGAACAAACAATGCAATGATACGCCGCAATCTTCACCTACAACTTTGTTTCGGTTCTCCGCTGTTATTGCCGTAGTTTTCTGTTTACACAAAAACTGCCCGCCTTTCTTGTATTTCCGTTCCTGAAACCCACACTACTCTCGGGGTATGGCCTCAGACAGTGTTTGGTAGTTTATGGCAGAAATAGAAATAAAATGAAATAAGAATTGTGTTGAAATACAATATGTGGTGCAATACAATACGCGGTATTGTATTTGCTAATACAAATACGTGGTTCGTCGGCAGTGAGAGCCTGGCTACAACCAACGTCTCAACTTCGTTCGCCAGGACTCTTATGGCGATCGCTGGTACTCTCAACCTATGTGTAACCGGCGTGGCATTGCAGGGCATATCGCTAGATATTGCCGCCGCCGTTTCCCGACTGCTCAAGACTACCGACAGAATATTCACGGACAACTGCACACCGAACAGAAGCGATTGCCGGCTATGTCCACGTGGGACACGTACCATCCGACACATTTGCGGAGTTCATCACCTGCATCTGATCGCAGTGTGGCGTCGCCACCTCACCGGGAACGGCGGTAACCTTCCTATCGACGTCGTGCTTCCCCTCCGCCTCTGGAAAACTAAGCGGCCCGGCCGATGGAGGTGAGGCCGCCGGAGAGTTGATGGAGTCTATAGCTCTACCCGTGTTTATGTTGAAGAACAAATTGGAAGTGTTTATTGATGGTGTGTAAACAATGGCTCTTGTAGACACTGGCGCTACAGTATCCCTTATTCGTTTGAGGTTTAAGAACCGTTTAGGCAGAAAAGTAATGTTTAGTGGTGACCGTGCAAGAGTTATTTCATGGCGTCGGTGGTGAACTTTTGGTCCCACTTGGTGTGTGTGCTTCGAATGTTGTTATTGGTAGCCTAACGTTTTGAACAGAAATCGTAGTGCTACCTCGGTCAAGGCATCATGCGATTATTGGGAATGATTTTCTGCAAGAGTGTAGCGCAACTTTAGACTGTCGCACGGGAGAGATTGCTTTGAATTATTCACTGCTTTCGGGTCTTGTGGATGACTCGACACCTAATTTTGGAGCATTTGCGGTGGAAAAATACACTATTGTATCAGCTTTATCTGCAGCATTCGTGCAGGTTTTCTCTGTTCGCAATCTGTGAATCTTTTGAAGCTTTAGTAGAACCGACGACACTACCCTGTTCTAAGAAGAGGATCCTCGTGCCCCGTTGCGTCCTTCCCGTGATCAGAGGCCGCACCGAGCTGCGGACAGTCAACCACACTGAAGAGCCAGCTGTGTTGCCTCGGGGCCTAAAACTCGCCCGTTTCGAGGAAGGCGTGTCAGGTTCGGATGCGGCGCTAACCAGCGCTGTCACTGAGCAGCCCGTGCAAAGAGATACGGAGACCCGAGTGAAGGATATGATTAATCAGGCACTTTCTTCAACCGAGCGCCGCATTCTAGTGTAACTTCTTCTGAAGAAAGTGATCGTGTTTGACTTCGCCAGGGACGACTCAACACCGCTGCCTACCAGTCGTATTCACCACACGATCAGCACCGGGTCCGCACCTCCGAAACGCCAGAAGCCCTATCGAGTCTCAGCAACTGAACGTAAGTTAATAGATGACCAAGTTCAAGACATGCTAAAACACGCAATTTACTGTCTGCACTCAATTTCATGCTTTTCTCCTATTGATTTGAGATCAGGCTACTGGAAAATCCCCATACACACTGCAGATAAAGAAAAAATGGCATTAATAACATCAGACGGCCTTTATGAATTTAACGTTGTGCCTTTTGGATGATGTAATGCACCTGTAACATTCCAGTGGTTCATGGATACAAATCTACGTGGACTAAAGTGGAAAATTTGTTTATGTTACTCCGACGATGTTTTAATTTTTGGCAAAACATTTAGTGAGCAGAACAGAGGCAGGGATATCGTGCTTGATTGCATAGAAGGAGCTGGTCGGTCCTGAATTCAAAGGAATGTCGTTTTCGAAACCGTGAAACAATCATTCTTGGTCACTTAGTTGATAAAGAAGGTCGCCGACCAGATCCCAAGAAAATTGAAGCCGTCAAAAGTTTTACGGTGCCCTAATCAGTAAAAGAGCTTTACAGGGCTATGCTCGTACTTTAGACGTTTTATACCAAGGTTTGCGGACATCGCTTACCTACTCACGTGTTTGCTGCATAAAGATGCCTCATTCAAATGGACCAGCGAATGTGACGCAACTTCCCGTCATCTGAGATTTCTTTTGACCTCGGGCCCCATCTTACTCCACTTCTGCCCATCAGCACCAATTGAAGTACACACTGATGAAAGTGGCATCGGTATCGGCGCTGTACTTAAACAACGCCATTACCACGATCAGCACGTGGTAGTCGCTTGTTGAGTAAGTAATTGCGAAAGGAATTACACGGTTGCCGAGCAAGAATGTCTCACCAATGTTTTCGCTGTACAGCGCTTCCACTTTTATGTGTACGGGAATGCTTTCACCGTCGTGACCGACCACCACTCGCTTTGCTGGCTAGTGAGTGCTCGTGACCCCTGTAGACGGCTCCTTCGACGGGCTTTGCGCCTACAAGAATTTAATTTTACTGTGGTGCATAAAAGCGGCCGTAAACACTCAGATGCTGATTGTCTTTTGCGTTTGCCGTTTCAAACAACTGACGACGACGCACACAATTTCGATGAATACTTGGCTTCACTTTCACAAGCCTTCCCCGATCTAGCCTTCCCAAGCCTTCTAGCCTTCACAAGCCTTCCCCTACGCATCATAGTTCTTGAAATTATGCACAACGACGCCACGTCTGGGCATTTAGGAGTGTCCCAAACACTCCACCGCACACAAGAACGATTTTACTGGCCTAAGATGCGCTCAACTATCTAGCGCTATGTAGCCAGGTGTGCGCAATGCCAGCGCTTTAAGCTGGCGACTTCAAGTCCGCCGGGAAAACTGCGGCCAGTCACACCTCCAACCGGCCCTTTTGAACAAGTTGGCATTGACCTTCTTGGACCTTTCCCAAGGTCCTCCAAAGAAAACCGATGGATCCTTGTGTGCGCAGATTACTTAACCCGTTATTATGAGACAGCCGCTATAGCAGCTGCTTCTACGTCTGAAGTATCTCATTTCCTACTTCGACTCGTCATTTTTTGCCACGGCCCTCCTGCAGTTATCATTAGTTACAGTGGTGGCCAATTCACAGCGGATGTTGTCTAAGAACTTCTCCGCCTCAGCCCATGCAGTTTTTGCCACTCGACGCCATATCATCCCCAAATGAACGGTGCGGCAGAACGCACAAATCGGACGCTCACCACCATGCTGGCTATGTACGTTGCTGCAGATCATAACAACTGGGATGGCATCCTCCCGTTCACTACTCGTGCATACAACACAGCGCAACATGAGATAATTGGCTACAATCCCTTCTACCTGCTCTATGCTCGCTCGCCTCGCTGTGGCTTCGACACCACACTGCCATTTTTTATTCATGATGAACTTTCTCTCGTTACCACACTCTGCAGAGCTGAAGAAGCTCGCCAGCTTGCCGGCGTTCGAATTTTATCTACGCAAGAGCGTTCCAAAAACCGCTACTTGGCCCGACACATACAAGAATCTTACGTTCCTGGTGATATTGTGTGGTTGTGGGCGCCTCTACGCAAGCGTGGTGTTTGTCAGAAACTGTTGTCACACTACACTGGACCGTTTGTTGTGTTAGGGTGCATAAGTGACCTGAATGATGTTATAGCACGCCTAACTGCAAGTGGTCGACGGACACGCCAGTCTCAGGTGGCGCATGTAGCCCGCCTCAAGCGATTTCATCCAAGAGGTTCTATTTAACTCGCCCGACGGGCTTCGTCTGCGCGGAGGCAAATGTCGCGCACCTTCGTAGACGGAAGAAGATGAAGATGAATGGTTGGACGGATCGGTAGAGGTAAAAGAGAAAGCAAGGCAGAAGGACACTCGTAGGCTTCGTCGCGGTCCTGCTTCGATCGACCCCTCTGTAAATAATCCCCCGTGAGTGCTAAGCACCCAACAATACATAATCATGTTCACGATATCGCTCTTCACCCGCATCAGGGAGGTATTACACTCTAAACGCGAAAAGACCTAAATAGAAGTAAAAAGGGAGCAAGCAAACACATTGGTTATGCTTCAATTAGTAATGGCATGTATACAATGCTTATCTATTATTTAATTGTGGTTTTATTTCTATACCAGAATCCCATAGGGTTTTATTTCCCTACCAAATTTGGTATACAACTGTCCTCGGGTGGCTCCCCTTGTTGTTGGAGTATATATAGCTGAACGAATGTATACATATATAGAGATACCGTAACGGGACAGTTTTCCTGCCCGTCATAGGATATCTTCCTACTAAAACTATGCCGCCATTTTGTTTGCTGACGTCATACTCGCATAGATCCACCATATTGAATCGTGACGTTACCATTAACACGTGGCAGGTGGCTGTTTCTACAACGTGATTGTAGATGACGCTACAAGTCTCAATGCGAGGTGCGCTGCTTTCCAGTTTCTGCCACAGACAGCGCTGTGATCTCACAGTGGTAGCAGACCCCACGAAATCTCGAAACGTGATGAGTAAGAGCTAACGCTCTTAAAAAGCCACCCTACAGACAAAACATGTGGCTGTTCTTCACATCAGGACCGTTCATGTTTTCTGATGTTTACAGTTTCCGCTCAGCGAATAGAGCAGTGAAAGGATGCCGTAAAAGAGCTGCATTTTTCTGGGGACGTTTATCCTTATTTATAACTCCGAAATAAGTGCGCATGTCCACACAGTTTGTGTTTCTTGTTGTGGCCGCAATTGATCAGGCTTACAGAATGTGTACATAATTCACTGGCACCGTGAAGCTGCGTGAGCTGAGGTCAATGAATTCATGAATAGCATGGATAAGACGATACCGAAAAAAGCATAGCTGAAAAAAAACAGCAGGCTGCCTTTTGGTTTCGTCTGTTTTTTTTGCTCTCTGCACGCTGTTCACTCTTTTCTACCTTTATGGGCTGGAATTGGGCCAAAAGCACTGGCATAGAGTCGCAGCCCATGAGCAGACAGCTTTGTTTCGACTTGCTAGTTTACGACCCGCAGTCTAATGCAAGATATTTCAAATTAAGGCATTTCTTAAAAGTAGCACGGTCCAAGGCGTCTGTTAAAATAGGCACTATAGCTAAACAGTAATATCTGCGCCCTACACGAGAGCAACACTACGACGCTTATGACGGCCAAAGAAGGAAGTTACCTGCCTGACTCCGTCATTCTACGGCCCTGCAAACTCTTGTGTCATGCCGCTTTTCTCAGATTGCGCTTCCAAATCTCTTTAATTTCTTCATAGGCTTAATTGATATTTTAGTTTTTAATGCCGATTAAACCGAAGCACTGAACTCCGAAAAGATTTGTCGGCCTGACGGTATTGTAGTTATTTATTCCTCAACATCATCATCATCAGTCTGACTACGCCCACAGCGGTGCAAAGGCCTCTTCGAAGTCTCTCCAAATAAGCCTCTCCTTTGTCAGCTGCAGGCCTCCGTATGCCCACAAACTTCTTAAACTCATCCGGCCACCTAACCTTCTGCCGCCTCGAGCTACGCCTGCCTTCCCCTGGAATACACTCCGTTGCCTTTAAGGATCAGCGGCACTTTGTCTTCGCATTAGATTCACTGGCCAAGTCCATTTCTTTCTCTTGATTTCTACTAGGATGTCATTAACACGCGTTTGTTCCCTCACCCACTCTTTCCGCTTCAGGTCTCTTAACGTTACACCTGTCATTTTTCTTTCCAATGTTTGCTGCGTTACCCTTAACTTAGGCGGAGCATTTTTCGTTAGTCTGCACGTTTCTGTCCCTGAGGTGAGCAGCGGTAAGATACAGGGCTTTAATACCTTTCTCTTGAGGGATTGGTAAACTTTTATACTTGATCTGAGAGAACGTGCCATATGTGCTACACCCTATTCTTATTCTTCTAGTCATTTCCTTATCATGATTCGGATCAGCGGCCACTACCTGCCCTAAGTAGACGTATTGCCTTACCACTTCCAGCGCCTGGCTACCAATTCTTAACTGCTGTTGTCTTGCGATACTGTTGAACATTACTTGTAAAAAGCGCATGTTAATTTTAAGACCTACGTTTACTGCCTGTCTAAGTCATTTATCATGCTTTGTTAGCGCATCTCCTAAGTGACTTAGCAAGGCAATGTCATCAGCGAATAGCAAATAATTACGTATTCTCCATTAACTCTTATATCCAACTGTTCTCCATCCAGGCCTCGGAACACCTCCTGTAAACAGGCGGTGAATAGGATTGGTGAGATCGTGTCTCCCTGCCTGACACACTTCCTTATGTTATAAGGTCTAAAAGATATCTTCCAGTATTTCACACAGGACTCTTCTACACCCTGATTCCTGAATGGCTGCATGACTGCTGAGGTTTCCACTCAGTGAAATGTTTTATCGTAATCGATGAACGCTTCATACAGGGATTGGTTATATTCTGCGCATTTCTCTATCACCTGATTGATAGTGTGAATGTGGTCTATTATTGTCGAGTATCCTTTACGAAAGCCTGCCTGATCGTTTGTATGATTGAAGTGTAAGGTTTACCTTATTCTGTTTGAGATTACCTAAATCGCAGATAAATAAATAAGGGTTCATTAACCCTCATTTATTTACAGATACTGCTAGTTCCATTTATTATTGCTTCAATATCGTGCCAAAAGAATAAAATAGGCTGTCTTTCTTCACCACTGAAGTTTGGTCCATATTCTTTACCGACAGGCATTTTTTTTGAAGATCTCTCACTCACTGAGTGCTTGAGAGTGCAGATTCACCTTTTGCCTACTGATGAAAACGGGCATGTCTTTTTGAAAACCTTTTTTTCTCTAAATTTCGTAGCGTTGGCGCATGATAGTGAGTGATTCGGAACCCGGTTTCTTTTGTCCAAATGGCCGTTCTATGGTACTCAACGCATTTGATCCGAAAACTAGTCTTCACATTCTTCTGTATCATAATATGTTTTATGCCGAACTTAATGGCGAAAGCAATAAAAGAAGCAAAATATCAAGCCCACTTTACGAAAAAGACCTCTGAAAGGAGATTGCTACTGCAGTCTCGACACGCACGAGTACCTAGTCGTCCAGGCCGGCAAACACCACGGCTCAATTTTGCTGTGTAAATAAGACTTGGCTAACGCTCACTCAGAAGGCTGCACCAAGAACTCCGACAAACAAACATTCAGCCGTATTTTTTTAATAGTGTGAGTCACATCTTATGTCCCCTTCCCATCACCCGGGGAACAAGCCGCTGACTGCGGCAGGAAGGAGGGAGGGGGGGGGGGGGGGGTGGAGTGCGCAAGAGCCTCCTTTTCAAACTTTTTATATTTTGTATGCGTTCGGTTCCGTTTTGGAGCGTATGTTTGCGCACAGGAACAGCTGCGCTCAAACTGTCTATGGACGGTGAAACACATCCGGAATCAAGATCGAACTGCAGGAGGTAAGCGAGTATTTGAGTGAACAGTGCCGACACCAGCTGCATTGTCGACGGTTGTGCAAAATCCATCAGCCATCCAAGGGGGAACCAATGATCGGCTTGACTGCCACGGCGTCCATCTTCGCTTTACTGTGGACGTCATACGTGTACGTGTGTTCTACTTTGATTTTTATAGACGGCTCGAACAATGGAACATGAGCACCCGTTCGGGCTACGAACATAGGACCTTAAGGGAAGCGACCTTTCTATGCCTTCTTGCGATTCCGATTGCGAGCTCTAAATGCGAGCCCCCGCTATCGCTCAGTGTTTGTGGAGCTCTGAGCGAAATGCAAGGGGCCGTCGCATTTCGATGATGGCGAAATACTATACACTCGTGCATTGTGCCATGTCACTATATGATAATGAACCCCAGGTGGTCAAAATTGTCCCAAGGCTTCCACCACAGCGTCTCTGAAGCCTGAATTTCTGCGCGACGTTATTCCACGTTAACCACACTAAGCCAGTTCTGCCTATGAAATTACGCTTCAGAGTGGAAGTCCCGAGGAGACATAACCAGTTGAGCCCCCGAGTGTAAATTTTAAGGCTGTTGAACTTTAACTCGAATTCTCTGCTTTTGTGAAGCCGCGTCTAACGCCACCAGATCCGACCAGTTCTCTTGGGAAGCATTGAAGCAGCACGAAAATTAGTACATATAGTGTTAATGAACTCCGAAAGCTATGAGCTCAGATCCGCAGGCACTGTTAAAAATTTGGCTCTAAAATCCCAACGTTAACTTCAACTCAAATTAACATAGGTATTTTAGAGGCAGATTTTTTTAACTGTGCTTGCGCATTTGAGCTTATAGCTTTGGGAGTTCATTAGCACTACGTGTACAAATTTTCATGTTGCTTCAAAGCTCCCCAAGAGCACAGGTCGTAGCTGGTGGCGTTACACACAGTTTCACAAAAGCAAAAGTCAGGTTCATAAGGATCATGAAGTTTATATATGGCTTATGACTCAATGGCATGCACGAGTACTGCGGCCGGAAATTTTCGTTCAAGGCTTTCAGGGAGGTAGCTATTGTTTGCTCAGCTGCTCCTTTAGAGAGCAACAATGAAGTAGGACAAGCGAAAGACGACTTAAAAAAAAGTCGCAGCCACGCTTCTTGATCATCTAAAGATAGATTGAACGATAGAGCATCTGGCTTGTATTTGCTTGTTTCTGCATGACCTGCGAGCTCAGCACAACACAAAGAAGGAGCGTTCTGAATCAGCAATCTTAGAGTACACGATTTTGACACCACTTTTGACACGAGCGGAAAGTGCACAAATTCCATACGCTACTATTTGTGGGCTTTTTTTGTGAAAATTTCTTTTTATTGCAACATCTCTTTCCTCAACTATATTCAAGTTCAAGCTTAGTGTGTAAAGTTGCAGCCAACTGAGTATGTAGCGTATGTGTGATCGAGAAAAAGACAACTAAAATCAATATGTTTTTGATATCACGCCTGAGACACCTGCGATGCCAACCGGGTGTTCCAGGACGATTAAATGGGTACTTTATACAGTTGCAATCACTGTAGACCATGCGGTTAAATTCAGTCGGCGCCCTGATTGCGTACTCTATGTGCACAAAACGTTTTTGGACAATTCCAGGCTTTGCAGTTTCCTGGATAGCCTGCTATCTCCTGCGACATATCGGAGATGCGTCGAAGCTCAAAATGAGCTCTGTGCTGTAATGCCCATTTGTGGCAATTGTGTCCCAGACACGTACACGTCAGGGAACGGACCTCTATATCGAGCTCTCTTCGCGTTTATTAACAAAATGAGATAATTGTCTTGCCTGAAATATACGCGAAATGGCAAATTGACAGACTAGGAATAAAAAACACGATTGTTACGCTGTGGCCACAGCGAAATGATGCCTTTAAAAAGCTGCATTTTAAGAATTATTTTACGCTCATTTCAAGCTTTGAATTTACTGCGCACAGAACCATAGGAAGTGCTTCCTCGTACTTGCCTCAATTCGTAAGCCTTACAGGATATGTGCCCATTCCACTAGCCCCATGCAGCTGTGAAGGGAATTAATGAGCCTATAAATATTGTGGAGGACGCGATAACAATACAAAAAGAGGGAAATAGCCTATTTAGAGAGTAGAAATAAAAAAAAACAAGGTTTTGATGCTGCAGCAGCTGCTTGTGCGGAAACTAATATATAATATTTGTGCTCAAACAGGATAAGGCTCTTACCTTTTGCAGTTTTTAGTTACTTCCACTTCCGTTAAGCCGAGAACGCTGAAAATAATACTTGTCAAAAAAAGTCGAAGAGCGGTGGCAGCTGGTGCATCACAGTTCGAGGCTTACATTTCTAAAAGGACACAGGTGCAGCCATGTAGTCGTGTACATTGTGAATAGTCGGGACTAAGAGACTCCTCTGTACCCGAATTGCAGGGTTGTCAGTGTATGCGAAGCTTGCAATTCAAGACAAATATACAAATAATAATATGTTTCTATTCTGTACTTTTTGCGGATGATTCATCTGTACGTCCTTAGGCATATACAATCAATAGTTTTATTTATATTACACTATGTACTGTTCACCTGGTTGCGAAACTCAAAATGCAGCCCGCATTCTCTTTTCTGGAAGTGGAAAAGCAGGGTTCGGAATGGAGCGACATACACCGGTTAATAATAGCTCGTTGTAGTTCGCGCGAAGTACTATTCCGAGATAGACATGCCTACTTGCAGTTTCAGAGGATAAGACTGGTGCCTAGTAACGCTAAAAGCAACAGCCGCGCACGAGAACGGAAAGCGAGAAGAAAATTAAATTAATGACAACAAAAATTCTAAGCAATAATGAGGTAAAAACCTAGGTGTATTAAAATGCGAATACGAAAACGAATACGGTTTATTTTCATATTTGTTCAAAACATGGGGAGACGGAAGAAAAAGCTGCTGAACAGCAGCTTGACAAGCTCCCACCCCTCTTGTTTACATAGGCAACAACAGCTAACAGCTCATACAATATACATACACAGATCAGCATACACTCGCACAAAAAATACCGTTTTGATGCATATTTTATACATCAATAAAAAATGGCAAGAATCAATTGCGGTGAAATCCACAAGTACAAAACGAAGTGTAAGAATGCATGATTGAAAATACTTCAAAGTTCTGAATTTGAATTTGAAATATACAATCCATCGCTTATTCGCTTCGGTGGTTCACCTTTCCGTCGTCAATACTTTTCTCAGAGCGCTTGCTCCGCCACATTTGCTTCCGTGTTAAGCCGATATCTGGCGGCCATTCGCCGAAAGACGTGCTAATTCTGATTTGATTGTTTCCACAAAAACTCTCACCATGGCTTCTTGATCTTCGCGCCTCCTTGTTTTACTGCGAGACCTACGATAGCTTTGTAGAAGCCATCGGGGGGGGGGGGGGGTACAATGTCAGCCGTAACGCGTTACGCTTAGTGCTGTTGAGATTGTGATCCCCACCGTGAAGCGAGACAGTTTAATGGCCGTTCCATTGCGTTCCACACACACACACACACACACACACACACACACACACACACACACACACACACACACACACACACACACACACACACACACACACACACACACACACACACACACACACACACACACACACACACACACACACACACACACACACACACACACACACACACACACACCACACGCACACGCACACGCACACCACACACACCACCCACACACACACACACACACACACACACACACACACACACACACACACACACACACACACACACACACACACACACACACACACACACACACACACACACACACACACACACACACACACACACACACACACACACACACACACACACACACACACACACACACACACACACACACACACACACACACACACACACACACACACACACACACACACACACACACACACACACACACACACACAGGGCTTTCTTCAATTTGTTTGGAACACCTGACTTATACGTATTGAGCACAGAACTCTCTTTTTATATTCGAAAGCATTGTATGGTTATGCCGTGTCAAAAAAAGTGTCCGCAAATTTTGTGGGCACGATTCTGTGCAGATAAATGTGCAAAAGTTTAAGTGTGCGTGTTAGTGCGTTAATAAAGGTTGAAATGATTAAAGTCTGGATGATAAATTGTGATTAGTTAATTAAGTTGAATTGTTGTGAGGAATAAAAATAATAAAAATAAGGAGAAATAAAGGCGAAAATAGAAACTAAATAAAATATAACAAAATATAAAAATAAAATTTTGTACAAAAAGTTAGAAACAAATGAAAAATGGAAGGAGCAAAGAGGAAATGGAAAGGCTTTCATATTTCTGCTCTTATGCAGACTTAAGCGCAATGCCGTATTTTTATTCTGACTATGCTCACGTGAGTACTTGCAAGGTAACCAGATGAAGCCACACACTTCCATCACACCACGCTTGGGAGAGACGGACTGGAAAAAAATAATTATTTACGTATTATGCCATTGATGCGGTTATTTGCAATTGAGACTGCCTAATCTTTGCACTTTTATCTTTGGGCCCAAAACTAGCCCCTGGCTATGAGGCCAAGCACTGTTTAATAAATTGTTTATGGACATGAAGATAATGAAAAATTAAATAATTAATGAATCTATTGATTGACTAATTGATTGATTGACTGATTGATTATGCATTACTATACCCCGGACGGAGCGGCCGCTGCCACGTCCTCGATCAGACCGTGCCAGCGTGTGGTGTGGTCTAGTTCGTAAATCTTCCTTTATTCTCTTTATTTTAACTGTCAAAGAGCAGGCATTGCTTTTTTTTTTTGGCTTGAGAGAGAAGGAGAGTAAGGTTTATTTCTCTCAAAAAAGAGTTTGCGTTGGAGTCATGAGAGGCGTCAGTTGTCCAGCACCACTGTGGCACTAGCTATCAGCTGGGCTCGACTGATCAAGTTTCGGTGAACATCCACCTCCGATCTAGACTGTTGCACTGTCGACTGCTCCTAATTTGCGATTTCCTTTGGTTCGGTAGAATTTGTTCGAAGACATTTCCAAGTATATACCTGTAGTCGTTGTATGCCAACGCCCGCTCTGGTTATGCAGGAAACAATGAATCCGAAAGCGGGGGTTTGAGATAAATTTGCGCATTTCCTCATCAATGTGATTGCCGGAAAGTGCAAGGGCTGTGTGTAAACTTTATTTTTCAGCATTTACTGGTGGCGGAAAAAGAAGTTCTCTTACTTCCAAGAAATTGGCGTTCCTGGCCCCAAGCCCAGTCTCCTATTCGGAAACCTCCTGGAAATAAGGAGAAGGGTGGGTGCCATTTTATCAAGCAATGAGTATCTATAGCTAAGCGAATATGGGCGAGTGTATGCGGGGAGTCAATCAATATTATGTGCTTTAATAAAGCAGTACTGAGCGGCTTCTCAAGGTCTTCTTTTCTTCCTAAGAATCTTCCGAGTTAAATCTCTTGCAAGCAGAAGAAAGTGATGACTTGGCACTATGAATTTTTCTTTTTGCGTAATCTACTGCAACGCAGCGAAGTGCGCCGCTGGAGCTCCAAAATATGGAAGAGCTTCCTGAGGTCGTCAGAACTGCCCAAAAATGCCAGCTCTAAATGTTCCTCTCCTGCGCTGCTTTGCGATATCCCTAGGTCCTGGAAAAAAAAACGTAGAAAACTAAGCGGCTTATTGCCGAAGCGATGAATTGGGCGTTACGGTTTCTTTGCTTGAGCGCATTATTCAGCATTTATTACAGCTTCCATTGAGCACCTACGTTCAGCTTGGGGGTTCAGGGACACTTCATTACGAATAACATCCTTTCGGGAGCGCCGCCAACAATGTGTGTTTCCTTTTTTTTTCAATCCTAGCCTTGAATTTTTTAATAGACATCGTTCGGGCTGATTCTGATTGTGCGCTTCAGTGCTTTCTTTTGTAGAAGGTTATGTAAAGCTGTATTTATTTTTATGAATTTTTTTCTGAAGTCCTCCACTGTTTGCGAACGACTAAAAAACAGTATGTTCTTTTATTCGGGGTCCACTTGGTAATTGGCATGGGTTACATGGCGGAAAAATATGCGATGAGAGCATGGAAAACGGTACATTCGTGAAACACTGATGCATTCGAAATTGAGCACTTTTATTTCAACCTCCTATATTAATATTAAAAAGTTGGACAGATGTTGTAAAGGGCTCCCAATTAACCACTGGTGCTCAAAGAAAACTACGCGGTTACCATTACAAGATACGACGGGGCATTGAAACAAGCGTTGTGCACTTTTTCGTTCCTATCCCACAGTCGTGTATTGTCTCTCATTTTGTTCTGGTTGCAACTAAAGTTTGCCAGGTTATTTAATATCCTTTGATGATTAACCTATCGTTGATCACATCATTATTTATGCCTTGAGGATATACGTATGTCTTGATTATATCGTAATAATGATTAGAGATTATTCGCAAAGAATATTAGGAATATAAAGAGGCTTATAATTTGTGAAAAAAGACGAAGGTCATCACCATTGGGGGGAAAGGCGCGCGGGGTGAGGTAGATCTGCCAGGTTACATATAAGTGTCTAAATTCTCGAGCTTAA
This sequence comes from Amblyomma americanum, assembly GCA_030143305.2. Taxonomy (NCBI): domain Eukaryota; kingdom Metazoa; phylum Arthropoda; class Arachnida; order Ixodida; family Ixodidae; genus Amblyomma; species Amblyomma americanum. The sequence goes on along the minus strand of JARKHS020025031.1, from coordinate 91,227 downwards.
TAAATATCTAATTGTCGATATGGTGGAGACAAATTCCAGTAGTCTGTTTGCAAGGCTAGTTTCACGGGTAGCTTATAACAACCTGCGCCCCAGGATCAACTTGCCCTACGATATCTCCACGCCATCATTTCGCGCCAACTACCCGATAGTGTTATCGTTGCAAGCCTTCTTCTGTGCTGTGCTCCCGACACTCTACTGTCATCTCCTCCTTGAGATAGTCTCTGCGGAGAAATGCGTTTCTGATGCACTAAAAGCTTAAATTCTTAAAAAGACAATTCAAAGCACTAGAATCGGTTACAGATTTCCATACAAGACACTCCACTTGAGTCACGGCTTACTTTCTTCAGTAGTGGATCAGTTTTGCCCTAGTTTTCTCCTGTATGCGCTGTAGGCGCAGTCTGAGCACAGCGATAAGAAAAGGAGTTAGTGCTCAAGCATATAAAAATGAGTGCGACCTCGTAGCTAGGCCAACTAGTTTGGTTTTACGCACCAAGTCCTCTGCATAATGCTAATACTCGTATACTAATAACAATACTCACAACCCCAACAACCAGCTTAGTTTCTAGAAGGGTTAAACGACCGCATAGTGAATGGTCTATTTCCACCTCTACAGGAACATAAACGATTGAAAAAGTAATTTCACTCCTGACTCATTGCCCCGCCGCGGTGGCTCAGTGGTTAGGGCGCTCGACTACTGATCCGGAGTTCCCGGGTTCGAACCCGACTGCGGCTGCTGCGTTTTTATGGAGGAAATACGCTAAGGCGCCCGTGTGCTTTGCGATGTCATGCCCGTTAAAGATCCCCAGGTGGTCGAAATTATTCCGGAGCCCTCCACTACGGCACCTCTCTCTTCCTTTCTTCTTTCACTCCCTCTTTTATCCCTTCCCTTACGGCGCGGTTCAGGTGTCCAACGATATATGACACAGATACTACGTCATTTCCTTTCCCCAAAAAACCAATTATTATTATTATTATCCTGACTCATTGTATTTTTAGCACTGTTTCTTAATTAGTGTCTTTCTCTTGCCACCCTTCTCCCATCGCACTTTCCGTTATTTCAGGGAGCGGCGACGTTGTTCGCAGAGTGGATAAAGAAGTACGGAAATATCGTTGGGTGCGTAGATATTTCCATTTATGAACGAAGTATGCAAATATCTCTGTTTAATAACTCAGGGAATAGAGCTCATTAAAGCGCAAACTTTGAATAGTTTCTGTTTCAGTTTATTTTTCTTTGTTCTACGAAGAAGGAAACCAGGGCTAAAAGCGGTATTCAACAGCTTGACGAGGGCCCTGGCACCAAGAAAAATATGGCAATGCACCACAATCGAAGGCCACAGCAACTTTTTATAAAAATGACCACATCAATACGCATTTTAGAGTGCGATGAAAAAATGCAACTCTTTTGCACGTAATATGCTTTGTATTACAAATCCTAAAAAGAACCTTGGTTGCAGGATTAAGTTCTTACGCCAAAAGCACCTAACAGATTTGTTACATTTATGAGCCGGGTCAGAACATTCCGTTGTCAACCTTTTTAACAAAACAGGCTACTATAACATAAATACTGTGCATTATAATGTTCCCTTGGTTTTGGGACGTACCATTTTTCTGGATGTCATGTTTGGCGGACATAAACGTTTCCTTCATGTTTTGCAAGGGGTGCTATAATATTATTGTTAGTTTTAAAAAGGATTTGTTGAGGATAAATAATGGGTAACGGCACAAATAAAACACTCGTAGAATATCGTATTTCAGAAACAAAGCACTAGTGGGATCACAATAGGGTTCATTAGCTATACGTCAGAGTGCCCTGTTTTCCAGCAGATATACTTTGGACAAGTTGGTAACACCGGTTGTACACCAGATTATAGAGCAATATTGTTAAAGCGTAAGCACTATTACATTGTAAAGTAAAATTGTAATATTGTCTGGCAACATATTTCTTCTCCTGCATATAATTCCAACAGATGATGCGACGTTCAATGCAAGGCACTCTATATGTTCATTTCAAGTCATGGTTCACAGAAAACATCACACCAACGACATTTGCACAGCCAACTAATTCAGTAGGTTCTGTTCCCGCATGTATGGTGATACTTACCGATAGCTGCTTTCCTCTCGGGGCATATACAACTGCCATCGATTTATTTGAATTAATACTTAAACGATTAACAACGCGATGAGATAAACGGCAGAAAACAAAACGTGCTTTTTGCTCAACGAAGAATTAATCAACCCCTGCTGCAATGAATGTAGTGCAATCAACATACGAAATTGCGCCCTCATTTCCTGCACAATGCACAATATCAATCGCAAAAATGATAAATAAGAGTGACCCAAGAATGCTGCCTTGTGGCACACCGATAACAACAGCTTGTTCTGAAGACCTGCTACCACTGATATCAACAACTTCACTCTATTTTCCAGGTATGATTTGAGTAGGTTTAGAGCAGTTCTACGGACATCTTATTTCTTTAGCTTCGAAGCCAGAATTTTTTAATGAACGAGATCAAATGCTTTTGAGAAATTTATATATATTAAAATCACCGTTTTGTTCTCTCTAAAGCTTTTATTATGACCTCTTTATCGTCGCAAGTGCAGTTTCACTTTAACGGCAGTTTATGAGGACGTGCTGAATGTCACACAACAAATTATGCTTCGTGAAAAACTTCTAACAATAACTTATACAATTCTAACGTGTATTATTGTTTCTATACCTTCAGAGAATAAGGGCAGAATTAAGGTCGTACACTAATTAGTGAGATTGTCTCATTGCCTATGTTTAAATAGACGTTTTAATAATAGCGCCTTGCGATGTAGAACAAAACAAGGGTAGCAAAATAACAAACTTAGACCCCAGTAACGTCTGAGTGCGTCTTGCTATGTTCTTGCTTTCTGATCAATGCGATGGACATAATCTTTATTGATGAATACAACCCAAAACCGTAAAATTAATCAACTTCAGAAGTATCGCAATAATTGAAACTGCTGTAGCGCAGATGTAATGCTGTCGTGCACATAGGCCACCCTTTGGGGTAACGGTACCACTTATTTATTTATATTACATACTACCAACTGCCTCTCGGCAGTCCAGGCAGGAGTTTGTACATATACTGGGACACAGAGAAGGAATAAACGAAGGAAAGACCATGCTTTTCTTGGCAAGAGATCGGAGGTCGTCATGCTTGGAAACTTCTTGATGTCACTTCTAAATATTTTCGAATTTTTTAATAATGCTACTTATAGAGCGCTTCCCTGCGCCAAACGAATCCTTGTGATTTCCGCGCCATCTTCTCGCTTCTTGGGGGGGCTCAGCCATCAAAAAATACGTGCCTTGCACTGGCTTCTGCATACGTAAAAACAATGCATATGTAAGTACTACGTGTAAGCATATGTAGGTGTACAGCATTTTCGCACACATGATGCAAATATGCTTGAGCAAACAGCATTGCGTTCTCAGTTATGCGGCTCAAAGTGCATTTCCATCTCTTATCTAGTCTAGTACGTTATATTGCTCCTGCTGGCAGCATCAGCTGACACTGTCACTCTCGGCACTGTCAGTCGGTTCACCAGTGTCATGAGCTAATAGAAGAACAGATGGTTTTTCGCGTTGCAGACGTACTGCCGGCGACAATCCGGGGTGCCTCCATACTTTTTTTTTATTTTATGCGGTCAGGAACCCCATTGCTTATTGCAGGTCCTGAATAGTTATTAAAAAATTCTGGGTGCTTCATGAACATATTCTTGCGACTGAAAAAAAAAGCTACAGTTTTTCTATGGGGCGAGCTTGCAGTCCTGAAAGAGCCCCTTACTAATGTAGCATTGAAGCCTTAGGGGGGCTGTATCTGAAAGGCAATTTGATGCGAGGTCGACTCGGCTGTGTAAATATAATAGGAGCCGTAACTGTGCTGTATTATAGAAACCATGCGAACTGCTGATGAAAACATTAGCGAGGCCAAGCACAGCAGTTGAACTGCTGTGCTAGGCGTTTCTTCTTCATCCTTCGTCCCACTTGATACGGCACATGCGCACACATGTGGCAGCTCGGTTTCGCCGGCGACCCGCGCCGCCGGCAGCAGCAGCTGCTCCGCACCACGTGGCTGGTCACGTGACCAATCAGGTGACTGACCGCGTGATCAGCCACGGCGCCGCACAGCCGGCAGCTGCTCCGCACCACGTGATCAACCACGTGACAGCGTGGCGGCCCAGCCGCCACCACGGCGCCGCCACGCTGAAGGCTAGAAATGCTACCGTATTGTAGACACTATAATTGTTGGTCAGTCTGGATACTCTATCCAATGTACTTTTATTCTGCATTTTTCTTTCTGGTTTTTAAAGAGGCTGGATTTTTCCAAACCACAAGTTCAACCAAATACGCAGTCGCTTTACATACAGAAGGAAAAAATCTCTTCATGAGAATCTTTCTTAGAATAGGCATCGGTCCGCGTAGTTAAGTCACGTGTGTCTGATAATTCGCGCTTCAAGCCACGAGCCACGAACCCTTATTGAATCCAGGACGACCCATTGCCGTTACTTTCGCGACCTGAACAGTGATATTGCGTTCAGCTGGTGCACGAACTTGCTCTGGAGGAGACCTCGGGTGGAGAGGCTAATTGAGAATTTTTTTACTGTTCTGGGAGTGGGGTTATTTATTACACTGTTAACCACCGTGAACGAGAGAAATCCTAGACTTCTAAGTTGTGCTCCCGATTAGTTCATGCCAGCTGTAGGCTATGAAACAGTTCATATTATTAGTGTTACAAGAATAGCTTCCAACTCTAGGGTAAGAAATTTTGACCTCCAGACCTCAGAATAATGTAATTTCTTTTAGTCAGCTATAACAATTTCTGTTCAGTATAATATCAGAAACTGATAATTATACAAAAATTGTCGCGATGAAGGAAGTCAAGCATGAAAGGAAGCCAACGCTGAGATTAGCGCCCTCTCCCAAAAGTCTTTGTGGCCGGAATTGATTCCTTTATATTTATTTATTTATTTATTTATTTATTTATTTATTTATTACTCAAATGCCCATAGGTAGGGGTTTTACATGAGGGGTTGGCATCTTCAGTGAATGATGACATGTTCAATAGCAGTTTATAAATTGTGTCATTGGAGTGGCGCACGGCTTCTTCGGGAGACCATTACAGTCCTTCGCGTGGGTACGAAGAAAGAATGAAGACGCGACAATGCGCGCTAGCGCACGGTATGTAGATTTTGATTGGCTTGTACGGGAAGCTTTTTCGTAAGGCAATCGAATACATCACGTATACAAACGTGACTTTTTTGTCGTTATCATCAGCAGTTAACTTCTCTACCCGTCAGAAAGTTTAGCTTTAGCGAAAGGAACTTCTTTACAAAGGAAAGAACTCACAGCTGAAGCCTATCGTAGCCTTAAGTCTTGTTCTTTAATTAAAACGCGCAAGCTATTGTAGCACTACACAAATCAGGCAGCTGTTAGTATAGAAATGTATCATTACTAAGTACAGGTCTGTATCATTACCGTGTGTGTAATTTTGAGTGAGGAGTGTTGCCGGTAATTCTAAGAAAATTTCCTAGTAAGGAATATGCCTAAAACTCAGAATGTGTGAAGATGGTAACACAAGTGACAATGTTGAAAACAAGAGTCGGAATAGACGGAAAAATTATGACCATTTGTATCTTGACGCCTACATTCTCTAGTGTGCCGAACTAAAATGATATAGCCCGCCACTCATTCCTATCAGAAGCTAGCTTTAATTGCAAAACTGGACACCAATGTCCAAGTAAGATTAGAAGTCTCTTATTTTCAGCCTGCTTCGATTCGGCATTTGCACTTACATATCGGCTACTTCATTGGTCCAGTAGCGGAAGACCGCTTCAAGGAAATACGGTGGTTCGTAAGAGTGGTGTTCCAATAGAAAGCAGAGCCGATTTTGTGACCACATTTCAAAATCACGAAAATAAGACATTCATCTTCACTCAAAGACTCGGAAAGAAGACAACAAGAACAACGTACCTGTAAACCATTAGGAGCAGATCTCAAAACAACGTGGTCCATGATCTCAAGTCGAAACCAAAGCTCCAAAGGAAGGAGCAGGAGGATAAAATCGCAACTGCAATGCGAAACATAGAGAGCTTTTCATCTGATTGGGACGGAGCAGCACAAAGCTTTCCACACTTAGAGACCCGAGCGAGCCTCGGAGCTAATGTGGCACCCATAGATAAACTTCGATTCTCGCTGATTGAGACCTCTCGGTCATCCCGCCATACTTTCCTTTGATTGCTTTATTTCACAGAAAAACACGCCTACTGGCGGAATCGGAAGAGTGAGTTGGTTAGCCAGCAATTGGGCTCGACACATATGGGGCAAATGAAAGGTTATTTTCAGTAAACGTAAGCAATGAGGCACGAAAACATGACGGGGTTCTCAAACCGCTATTATTTCTCCAACGCAATCACCAATTTGTTTGGATATATCTCTCAAATCAGCGTAATCTCTAATTCTAGAAGAAAATCATTTATGTGTAGCAAAAGTATTTGAACGCAGCTTTCCCATACATTGTAAGATTTCACTATAATGATCAATTTATCTGCAACGGCTGGCTGGTATCAGAAAGAACAACCACGCGGACGAGGCTTCTCAATGTGCCCACAATGACGGGCTTCAATTCTGTATTTCTATATCAAGAGTTGACGGAGGGTGCCAGGTGCGCAGGTTGGCGCTGGTGCTCACTTTCTGCACGGAAAACTGGTCATTTCTCCAACCGCCTCCTCAGGGCATTGGATCCTGGACTGCGCATTTTTATTCCCCACAATATACCGCGGCGTCAAACATTGCTTTGCTTCATTTGGCTCAAGGTAGCATTTACAAAGGAAAACACGTTACCAGTTGCGATGGCCGAGAGCCCGGCTTGTGAAAGATGTCGCTGCGACGTGACAGTTGCACATCCTCTCTGTGTATGCATTGTTTTGGCGGCCGAAAGTCCTATGCTGCGTTGTTCCCTGCACCGCTTCTGTCCGCACTCTTTTAGAGAGGCTAAAATCCTGGGGCCATGGCCACAGCAGTTCCCTCCCTTCACGACCTGCAAGGCACTGTTCAGCTTCCTTAGAGCGACTGGCTTCAGGGGGAAGTTTGTGACTGTGCCCCTCGTCCCCTCTCTCTTTCCCTTTTCAATCGCTTCATCCCTCTTCCCAGTGCAGATTAGCCAACTAGAACTCCCTTCTTGGTTAACATCCCTGCCTTCCCTCCTCCTCTTTGAGTGTCTCTCTTTACCGCTCGATGCAAGCTATAGAAAAAAAGTTTTTGCTATGCATCATTAGAATAGACCATTATTATTTTGCACAATTTTTGGCTTACATTGCAGAAGCGTAAGCCAAGGTGGTGCATGCAAAAGGCGTTACAAAACACCTGACTAAAGCCTGCCCTCCTTCGATATTTCCTTAACACCATAACATAAGCAACTTTTATAGTTTCATAACAGTGCCTTGAATTATTCTTATATTCAAACTTTTCGCTTAAGAATGCTGGAGATGCATTATGCTCTGGAGGTACATTATTATCCTCGGTTATAGTCGATAAATTAGCAGATTAAACACAACAGCATATTAATTATCCTGCACGAGAATCCAAATTGCTTTAGGATCGAAATGAAATTCCTTGTGTGAGAATCGCTACAAAAAACCTCCGATAAGGGAAACGCTATCCCAACAATTCAAAAAAATCTCTTCACTAGTCTGCAGTCTACTGCAAAAAGGTATCTACGCAAAAAGGTATTTACGCCCAATGCTATCAAACTCTCTTCTTCGCCATACATTTTTTTTTGCAGACCGATTCGGCCTATGCGTTTAAAAAGAACGCTTTTGCATAGGCAATTTTTCCACACGGTTAAATTTATTTTGTCTCACTCAAAAAGGCTATAATGACAGATACAGAAGAGCTGGCAAGGCTGCTTGAGCCAGATTTCACCAATATAGTTTTCTGGTCATATTGCTTAGATATTTCATCTACAATAGGGTACATAAAAACGGGATACAGAAGGTAAATGACAAATACTGCACAGAAAACAAAGGTATTGTTTGAACGCAGTTCAGCTGACTAGACGTGGGAACGCATATGTTCAGCCTGATTGGCTAATGGTATTGCTTTGCTGGGACGTCGACATGTCTCATGACAATATTGGACTGTGGTTAAGCTCTGATTGAGGTTTAAGCTGATCGTATATGTTCGCGCCGCCGATGAAAGTTCATGAGCACGAATATGTGCAAATATGTGCATTGCATAGCGAGAGAGTGTGTTCTAGGCTAAGACGAGGCGTGTCCGGCAGCGCGATAGCATGGTCTTCATGTTCAATTCTCTGCGAAGCTGATATGTCCGCGCTGCAGCGAGCTTGATACACAGTAGCGACGTTATTTTGATTTGCTTATTTGTTTATTCTGTTTCAGGCTTCAACAATGAATCTGCTTTTTTGAGCTTTGGTCGTTGATTAGTTTTTTCGCTGTGAAACAGTAACAAAGCTCCTAGCAAGCGTAACTTCTAAACGCTGCCTAGAAAGGGATGTACGTTGGAGACGAATTTAACTCGCTTACCAAGTTGAAGCGAAAAGAAGTGTAACAGAAAAGGCGACCAGTGTACACGCGGTGAAAAACGTTCGTACGACCTTTTTTCTCATAAGCTGTAGCCTAGATAGCACCTGAAAAAAAAAACATTTTTTAGATTCGAGTTCGTCCTTGAAGTGATCAAAACCCTGCATCACACACCATCGTTTGCCGATAAAGAATAAATTTCATGCAGTTGTACAAGCGCATACTAACGCTTCTCTTAGCCCCACTTCTCGGCCTCTTTACACAACTACGCGTGCTGTCTCCACTATGCGACACTGCCCCTGCAATTCTCTTTTTAGTGCCAAAGCGCTACTTCACGAGGCCTACCGGCTAATCAAGTTTGTGTGAAGCTCGGCCTTGAAAATGAACTTGGCAAAACCTTCCATAATAGCGGCGCATGTAGAAAAGAAAATAAATATTGTCGCGACTAGATATGGAACCCGCGAACTGGTTCTCCGCGGGTTCGAACCAGTTCGCGACAGTGCGGGCAGATCAGCTCCGCTGGCCACTGCCCGAGAGCCCTACGCTATCGCCGCAGCGGACCACGCCTCGTGTTGTTGTTGGCGTTATCCTATCAATAAACTGCAACAGGAGCTTGCGCTGTGCATCGCACATCGTCGCCTTTATCAACTTCCATATGCGGCGCGAATAGATCACATCAGCTTGACTTCAGTCAGAGGATAACCTGAGAATGAGATCGTGACCAGAACTGCAGGTGACCCAGAAATGCAAAACAATTGCAAACGAGGCTAAACACACGCTTTCGAACGTCTTCGAACGTACTTGGTCTAGCTAAGCTGAAGTTCTACCACCATTTCTACCACCATTTATAGTGTTTTTTTTGTCCATAACCAGTTCAGGCTCTCAAATATGGATAGCTCTGCGCCTATGTTCTCATTCCATAACCTTAAATATTCCCACCAGTTGACAGTTTCTGTAAATATTACCACAGCTTCTCGCGCTGTTTTGCAATCTGTTGTGTTCAAAATCTTCAATACGTTCAGCGCCGCGTATCCTAAGGAAGGTGTCACCACTTTCCGCACTTTTGCGTGCGCCCCCAGAAACCTTTAGAGCGTGTGATGGTAGCGGTCTCGGTTGCAAAGGAGATGCCCTAGGCTCAGCCTGGCAAGCTCAGCCGGAGACCAGCTACCAAGTGACAAGGGGATTGGTCGTTTGGTGCCCAGCTTTCATCAGTTGCAAGCCAGAGAATGGGTCGGAGCCGAAGGTTCACAAAACAAAACAAAATTTATACAGCAAAGAGGCGATACAGAGCATTTTACCATCACTCGTACGATCACACACAAAGTGATTTACAATACAATACAACTCGTGCAAGGTAACAATCGAGTGAGATTCCAATTCAACAGAATCTTTGCACCTAAAGTGCACTAGCATTTAGAGAGACAAACAACCAAAACACGATTTGTTCACCGGCCACTGCGACAGTGCGACGACCTGAGGAGCTCGACGGGGCCGTCCCGCAGGTTGGCGCACGTTTCCTCGCTGGTCCGGGCTGGGCGAGTGGTGTTCTCCCGGGAGTCGAGCGGGCGCGCTTCTCGCAAGCTTAAACGGCGGCTCGGGCTGACAGACAGCGGTTGCAGCTCCTCATTTATAGGTGCAGTCCGCGTCTGTTTGTTCTTCGCGCCAAGGTAGGCGCGCACATACACGGAGCATCAACTGCACAAGCTCCTTCTCCTTGTCGCGCCGGGCTCGCGACCTCATTGGTCGAGCGCGGAGACAGCCTTCGAGAAATTTCTGGGCCCTTCTTGCGATATGAATACGCCGGTGCGAGAGCGAAAGGGAGTGGGTATCACTTTAGCGCGGACAAGGCTACCCCCTTTCCGAGGACAACGAGCAGAAACTTATCCGATATTCTAGCGAAATCGACGCCGCGCTTGGCCACGCCCAGCCCGGCGCCGCACCGGCGAGCCGAGGGGAAAGCCCACGCAAGGTTTACGCGCTCCCCGGGGGTCCTTCCCCGATGTTTTTTTTTTGTTTTAATTTTACCGCGCGCGGGCGCGATTGCTTACGCGCAGCGCCGGTTTTTTTCGAAGATGCGCCGAATTTTGCAACAGAAGGCCGCTGAGAGAAAAATTGGTGTTAAGGAAACTGAAGGCGTAATACCATTCTGATCATTCCCCGCATACAACAAACACCTTGCATACTTCATGTTCGGTGCGGCAGTCTGACGCGCTCGGCAAGTCGAAAATGAACGAATTCGAAGCTAAGCGTTGTAATATCATGATAAAGCCAAAGGGCGCACTACCGATAATGAGAAAGCAAAAGGCTGAGGCTTACTAGCTGACGCTAGTACCCGACCAGAAATATTCTGTATATGAGTTGAGAGTGTACTGGACATATGCCTTAGTTGTGAGCACCTCCAGACATGCGCACTCTTTGTATATAGAACAGCAGGGTGGTGTGTACAGCTACTTGAAATGAATTTTTAGTGCGCAAAATTAGCCAGGACGTAGGAAAGAGAGACGCAGGACGAACGCAGATCGGTTGTCTCTTTCCAACGTTCTGTCTGAATTTGGGGTGAGAAAATTCTTTCGAAGCAGACATTTCTCTATAGCGGAAAATATAGCCAACGCTTCTTGCTAGCATTTTTACTTTCGCTTGTTGGCCGACCATCCACAGCCATTTTCAACAAAAGATGGCATGGAAACAGCGTTTGGCGCAACCTTGCGCCGATAATTGTCTCATGTGAGCTGAGTCCCCTTAGATAGTTTCAAACTCTATTTGGGCCTTAATGATTGTAAAACTATGGTCGCTCTCATGCTCAAATTGTTTTGCCGAAGAAAGACGGAACGCAGCCCAACGTAGAGAAGATGAATGTAAAATAGATGCGGGTCCGTTACGTTATGCTCGCAGATAGAATACATGCCGCAAAAGGTAAAGGCACAAGAGTAGTTACCATAAAAGGTGCGACCACTGTTGTGGTGTAGTGGTCGCTGCCGTTGGCTGTTATGTCATTAAGAATTTAAACAGGAAATACGGTTTTTATTCAGTGCCGAACAAAAGCAAGGGGGACACCTTTTTTTGCAAACAATGGTGCTTGTTACACTACGTCATTGAGCCTGATGGTATATAAACTTTTCATCAAGATGGCACGTATATCCCCTATTGATTATACCTTTCCCTGAAATGCCAGCAACGTAGAAAGGCACTGTCTTCATGCGCGGCGCTCTGTATCCTATTCAGGTTCTACAATGGAGCCGTGCCTTTTTTGCTGGTCAATGACCTGAGGCTGTTGAGCAAAGTGGAGATCGAGGACTTCCACAATTTTGCAGAGCGAGGGGTAAGAAAAGGGTATTTGTTTCCGTAACAAAACCTTGACTGTTGTAGATCATGTAACGGACTAAAAGGCATCGAAATGGGCCATGGCGCAGTGTGAGACGCTCTCACAAGGCCCGCTAAAACTTATGCCATCACCATCCGTCATATCATTCTGTTTTCATCAGCTTGCCCTCCATAGCTCCCATAGCCACGACATAAAATGTAGCTAGGAAACATTTAACATTGCTGGTTAGTTTAGTCACGTGGCGTTGAAATATGAGAATAAGTGCTATCAACGAATTTAGAGCCGCACTGCTTGCTAGATGCCAACTACAGAGACTTGCCCACTTCATTATACTGATAGAACAATCTGTGCTCTAGCATTTGATGTCGTTTACTCATAATTAAAAGAGTCATTGATAGTCATATCTAACTTCAAGGCATCTCTTTTCTATATCCTATACCTATACTTATTTTTGCTATGAGATTTTGTCAGGCCCTGAGTGCGCAGCAGATAAGTATTGAGCCCATGGATAGCTCGCTTGCTAATTTCACACTATTTGGTCTTAAGATAATCCCTAAAATACAAGTGCAACCTCCTTGCAACGTCAAGTCAAGACTCTAAGCTGGGAAAAGTATTATCACTGGTACTGGTAACGAAGCTTTTGCGGGCGAAAGACAAAGATCCAAAAGAATAAACAGACAGACAAACAGCAGGAAACATGTGAGTGAATTAAGCTGCAGGGGCGGTTCTGAGCCGAAACACATTGCAACCATTTTGATGTCTCTAAGACGTAATTATCTTTCGATATTCCTCGACTCTCTTACAGATAGTGTTCGAGGTTGAAGATCTGCCCGACTTCGACAAGAAGAACATCGCCACTGCTCCTCTCAACCGATGGCGTGAAATGCGTGCAGTGCTCAGTCCGGCGTTCACGACCAAGAAATTATCTCAGGTGAGTACTCTTTTCCGCATAGAAAATGGGTCATTTCGGTTCACTGAAGTCATGGATCAGTTGGCAGACACAGACCTCTTAAATTCTGCGACTGCGCTAAGGCCAAAAAGTTCTTTAGTGGTAAATTCAAAAGTTACGCAATCCAAATAGCATGCGTGCATTTATATTCTGTCCTCCTGCATTACAGTTTGTTCGTGTTGGTGATGCTCCGAGTGCTTTCTACTAAATGCCTTTTTTGCATTGTGTACACATTCAGTTGTCGTGTAGGCGTTGTTTCGCTCAAAACTGCTTTGTGTGCGATTTCAGCCAAACAATACGAGGACCACTGGCACTGTCTTGCCTTTAACGCATGCTTCACCTATCGCACTTTTGATTATCAATATTCATAATTACTCAGAAACTCCTGAAATAACGTTTCACCTATCCGTCGTCTCATGGGCCAGATCTTTGTCATTATGGACGAGTGTACTGACACCATGATAAAGCTCCTTGAGAAGAAGGCCATAACAGGGGAGGCCGTGGAGCTGACGAAGATCTTTCGACGTACGACAATGGACACCATGTTCAAGGCTGGCTATGGCATCGACCTTGATGTGCAGAACAGCACTCCGGGTGGGCCTCTGGACCAGATGGGTGATGGTGCAGGAGTGCTAGTGCGAAGCGTTCCTCTGCAAGGTTTGCCTTTTTTGTCCAGTAAGTACCATAAATTAACTCTTCACCAACATCCTCTGAGCTAACAGCGTTTCTACAGCGTCATTAAGACAGTTAAGCAAGAGCTCACTATACAAATATTCACAAGAAGAGCACAAGGACAGGTGCACATGTACAGCGTCTGTCCTGTTCCTCTGGCCGCATGTTTGTATTGGGCAGTCCCTCGCTCAAGAATGTACGAGCCACTTTACGAAGAACACGTTATCTTCAGATAGCGTTTTGGGAATCGCAAGAGCTTCTTTACGGATGCTTCGTCGTATATGGCTTTTTCACCAAGAGCAGGCGCATGCACTGAAAAGCAAACGAGTCTGCTCCATTCAAAAGAAAGGTGGAGCTGCTAAAGTCTGCTTAGAATGCAGGAGATCTTTCCCTGCTTGAGCACACTCCACGTGCTACATTGGCTGTGAAAATGTGCTAGTTATGGAGGATGGCTCATTGTCCCAGTGACGTCCAGGGAATAAGCTGTATTTTTTTATGAAGGGTAATTGGAGAAAACTTCCAAGAGTCAGCCGTAACTTCGCTTTTACCCTGTCGTGTTCATGTTGTTTTCCGCACACATCATTCTGGCTATTTTTCGTTCTTTACTACAGCCCAACAACTATGGGCTGCTTTGTGCCAGAAGAAAAAGGATTAAGATGTAAACGAAGTGAGAAAAAACGGAAGAAAAAAGTTATAATGTTTAGATGTAATTTCTCTTGTGGTCAACTACTTTAAACAAGGTTGCCAATATCTCTGTACAGGAATTTTCATACTCCCGTGTACTATATTTTTTTATAATCGTGTCGTGCTCAGCTGTTTGAGATAGCATTTATTCTCACACAGCCGGATGTGGCATTTTACTTTTGCAGACTGCTTCCCGGAGCTACGCCTCCTATGGTTCCTTCTCTCCTGGGTGACGTCACGCCTAGTGATCCCTTATTTCGCAAAGGCTACCAAGCTCATAGAACCTGTCTTGAATGATAGGAGGTCGAAGGCCCTGGTAAGCGTTTGACATTGTTATACCAACATGTGAAAAAGACCAATCACGGTTAAAACAACCAATAGAAAACAATGTGCTACCGACGAAAAACATCCCCAACATCTGTTTAGAGTTAATGGAAATTACATACATGAGTTTTAACCTCCACACTGACTCTTCAGATATTCTTACGACTGGTGATTAAATGTAATGGCAGTGACTTCTAATTCTGACATTAAAATGACACGCTCGAAAACACGCACCTGTTTCCGACAAAAAACATTAGTCAGCGCTTCTTAACTACTCTAGTTTCTCGTAATTTATTAATTTCGCGCATTCTGATTTCTGTTTTGGATTAACATACTGAATTATATTAAATTTTCCGCAGCACCAGAAGGCTGACGTGCTGCAACTTCTATTGAACAAAGAGACCAGGGGGAAATTATTTGAAAGCGGCGAACATGGTAAGCAGGTGTTCGGATCATCCTAGTTGGGTGTTGGGATAGCTCTTATAGCAATCCGAATTTTGAGAGTATCTGAACAGAAGGGAAGACACAGGAGGTACGGAGAATAATTTGTCCTGTCCGGATTTTAACTCATTCCCGCTCCTGCGCTTTAAAATTGAAGCTTGTCTGAACTGTTTTCTTTTTCTGACTAATTGATGGAAGTACTTCATAATACGTATCTGCCTCTGCATCGCAGAAAAGATGCAGTCGTTATTTTTATTTTTGTTGCTGTTGGTGTTGTAGCTGCAAATATTTCGTTCTAAAGTTTGGAGGAAGACAAAATATTACTAATAAAAAAATGACCACACTAGCATCTGCCACTCAAAAGAATACGAAGCGTGCACGGTGCGGAAAACAAAAGGAACGTCTGATGCGGCGGCATAGTGGTGTAGAATCTCTGGAAATGACACTCTTATCAAATGATATTAAACTCGTATTAAAACAGAGGTTCGGCGAAGGAAATGTAAATAAGCAAAAGCGTAAGCACAATTCTTGAAATAACTGCAACAAGAAAGGCAGCGCCCAAAACAAAGAAAAGTCTGATATTGATCAATCATACCTAATAAAATTGAAGAGGAGCCGTACAACTGCTGGAAACCCAAAAAACTGTCACAACGGGCACACCGCGCCAATTCTATTGCAGAAGTGGTAAACTTTCGAATGAGAACGCAAAATGAACACCAGTATGGTAATTCAGTCTGAAAAAAAAAAACATGCATTCAAAAGTGAGAACGTAAACGATGCGCTCTGTGAGAACAGAAAGCTCGGCCATGCGGAAGAAAATTTTCTCAAGTATTTTTTCACCAGTATCCTTGAGCTGAATTCATTCCAAGTGAAGTGTTTCACTAGAACCAAGTGCAGAACAATAGCGACCTTGCGTTCGCCCCAGTCAGCACCAAGGGGGTGTGACGACTCCGCAGTCAAATAGCAGCTCAAACTTTTCCCCTTCTCTGCGTTCAAAAGGGCTCGAATCGTCAATGCTCATTTATATTTTTCCTAAATTAACTTAAGAGCACGTCGTACAACTTCACGATTTATGGAGAACCGTTATTCTAACTCAATCGCTCACCCCTCCTAAGCATGCGGTAGCTCCTTCAGCGTCTTCGAAAAATGCTTGTCTTTTAAATCACGAGATATTATTTAGCTGTTATTGTGAGAACTTTTGGTTGCTGGAATGTTAAACAATATTGACATATATGATGTGTTTCCCGCGCATTTAAAACAGGGTTTGACGGACAAACCAGGCTGGCACTAACAAAAGAAGAAGTGATTGCAAATTCCGCATTATATTTGATTGCTGGGTACGTATAAATTAAAATACCGTTTCTTTCTTGGTACGAGTAGGTCTCCGTTGAAAACACGAAACTAATTTTGAATATAGGGGTGCAATGAACTGTATTGATGAACGAACCTACTTGCATCCATTTCTTCGCAGTTTAGTAAGAAATACAAGTATATCTGTGCAAGAAGGACGCGTTTTGAATTTATTTCTGTTCGTGCAAATGTACAGAAATAAATTCAAAACGCGTCCTGCTTGCAGAGATATTTTTGCATTTCTGCTCATCAAAATGTACACAGTGCACCTCAGCGGTGGCCTCGTGGTTTGTGCATCTGCCTCGCATGCGGGAAGTGCGGGGTTCGATCCCCAGTTTCGCTGGGTACCCACCGGGGATACAATGGGTACAAGCTTTCACCTGCCTGGTGCTCGGCTTTTTTGGGGTGAAATGCTTGGGAAATGGGTTTTAATCCCACCTTCTGAAACGTAAACAACCTTGTTCCATCGCGCTCTTTGGCCAAACTGCCCTTGCGCCATAAAAATTCATCATCATTCAAATGTACATAGTATTGGGGCAGATACCCTTAGCACTTTCATAGCGGCTGCTGTTAAGCGCCATTCGGACTTTGTTTACCGAGCAAAGAGAAAGGTATGACGTTAGCGGATAAATGCACAACCGTTGGGCGGTTACCACGCGAACGATGCAGCGGGTGGTTACCGTGGAAAAAGGAGGGTATCGGGGAGCGGAGGAATCCGCTACCAGTGGTGATTTATCCTGGAAGGAGGAAGGTATGGCGACAACGTAAGACGGCGCAACCAGATGGCGCTTGCCGCAGAAATCACCCGTAGGGCAGTTACCTTGTAAGGGCGAGGAGATTACTTCGGAGGTAGGGTTTATGGCGAGAGCCTAGGTAGGCGTAGCCAGAGGATGATTGCAGCGGTAACCACTCGGAAGGTGGTTACTGTGCACGGAAGAACGCAGGAGGGTTTGCCAGAAGGGGAGAAATTCTCAACTTAGTATTGATTACCGTAGGAGGAGGATGGCGCGAAACGAACGTAAGAACACGCAGTGTGTTCGCGGTTGCCATGCGAACCAACCTGACGCAGTTGCCCTAGAAGGAGAAAGAGGGCTACCGAGGAAGGAAGGTATTTCGAGAGTATAGGAAGGCGTACCTCGGCAATCATCCCAAGTGTGCTTACCGTGTAAGGAGGAGGAAGAAAATGGCAAGAGCGGAAGTCTGTAGCGCGGTCCATCAGCGAGAGCTACAGCAAAACGCGCCGCCCAAGGAGAGGACCATTGGCAGCGGTGCGGAGGACTGGGGAGCAGACCTAGACGAAGAACGATAATGTGCGAAAAACTAAAAAGAGCGCCCTAGAGGTATGCACATGTGAGGTCCCTCTGGTATTCTGTACTACAAGCTATCCTAAACTAAAGATACTGTAACAGCTATCGCTGAATCTCGCGTTAACCAGTGATAACCATCCGGCGAATTTTTTCTTTGATTTTTTTTAGACTTTGTAGAAAGATTTTATCACAATGAAGTCTTTGCTTTTGTAGACGGGAAGCTGTTCTCGGGAAAATTACACTTATGATCATGATCAGTCTTTAGTATGAGCTATCTGCAAGTAATATTTGGTAGCAGAGGGTCTCTCTAAAACGTGCTAACTACAGCCCTTCTTTCTACGTTTCCTCTTCTACGGGTTGCAAATAATAAAAAAGGTTTGGTTTGGTTTGGTTTATGGTTGTTTAACGTCCCAAAGCGACTCAGGCTATGAGAGACGCCGTAGTGAAGGGCTACGGAAATTTCGACCATCTGGGGTTCTTTAACGTGCACTGACATCGCACAGCACACGGGCCTCTAGAATTTCGCCTCCATCGAAATTCGACCACCGCGGCCGGGATCGAACCCGCGTCTTTCGGGCCAGCAGCCGAGTGCCACAACCACTCAGCCACCGCGGCGGACAGAATAAAAAAGGAGCGTTATTGATGATTGTTAGTACGAAATGACGGAACTCCAAATAGTCGGTTTAAGTCTAGCTCTTTGTAATAACTCTGGGCTGAGGAGGGTTCCGCGTTGCAATTGGCCTTCAAATTTTAGATGTGATATAAACAACTCAAATTTATATTAACTGCCCATGCATAGTTCTCATTCTGCTTGAATGCACACGCAGGCATCGGAAAGTTTAGCGAAGGCCCAATGTTGTAATGCAAACAGGAGGTCGTCCTGGATGCCAATTCTCTAGAAAGCAATTTTGATAATTGAATGCTAGATTCCACGTCTACCTAGAGCTGCTGTGTACGTCATTGCACCTTGTGAAATAGAACCGAGGGCAAATTCCGCAACCAGATGTTAATTCCTCCATTAATCTTGTGTGCAGTTTGGAAGCAACACCGAACATTATGGCACTCACCCTACACCTGCTTGCTCATCACCCAGCGGTTCAAGAAAGACTTCGGGAGGAAATTATGGGCGTTCTTCAAAGAGATGTAAGGCAAAGCATGGTATATGATATTTGCAAGGACTTTTACATATTTGCATGAGGTGTACCAGATCTGAAAACATTTATGTCATCGTAAGGCAGAAAACGCGACACTGATGCAAGCAGATGTCCATAATAACGTGATTGCGGTTTTGTAATACGTCTTCAGATTGTGTTATCGATTTCATCTTTTTACATTCCGCTTTTAGTTTCGTTTTTGTGGCGAATACAGGAATAAAGATTCGAGGGGGTCATAGGGCAAACTTATCATTTCCTCAATATTTATTTCACATGAACCAGGCCAGGGTTAAACTAGAAGCCTTTCGTCTTCTCTGAGAAAAACGGTGGCGCTTCACCGTGTCTGCTTTCTTTTACTCGAATTTCCTCGTGGAATAATAATAATTTTTTTTTCGTGGACCATCCGATTTATGGAAAGAGAAAAAAGCACTAATGACAACTGCAGCGAAAGATCTCTGTACCGCTTGCTTGCTTGTCAGCTTTGCACTTTTTCTGAAACAAAAACACTTTGCTTTATCTACAGAGCTATCTTAAAAGCAGTGTAGATATTCTTTCCTGCCGCATAGGTAGGCTTCAGTGTGTGCTGACGAGAAATAACTCCCTTACCAAATTTTACTCTACCTTGCGAAATTAGTAAAAAGCATCGCACCAAATAACTGTGTTTAAGAAAGTTTTTCAAAGCACCTTCAGATTGGGATACTCGTAAGAAACGTCGGGGGCTTTTGAGAGGGCTCACATCGAACTTCTGAGCTGCTGGTACATTCTTATAGTACATTTGCATAGCGAACGCAGGCGCGCACTCAGCCCATCTGTTATGCGACGTTCACGCCGCTGTGGTGGTTCGGCGGTTATGGCGATTGGCTGCTGACCCGTAAGACGCGGGTTCGATCTCTGCCGTGGCCCGTGCACTGTGCGATGTAAGTGGACTTCAAAGCACCCCAGGTGGTCGAAATTTCCGGAGACCTTCACTAGGGCATTGGCTTTAGGACGTTCAAGCCCCTTAAATCATATACCATGTTCTGCAATGTACATCGATTGCGCTCGTCATCTGTGCTTTTTACTCAAAGTACTACCCTATGAAGAGTATTCGTGATCAAAATGGGTGCATTCCACTCTTTGGCCGACGCTCCCATGTTTCCTTGCCCACAATTATAGATGAGAAAAATCAACCTGTTTTGATGCCTGCGTTGTTTTAACTTTGGGTTTAAGGCGCCCTTTGGTGCATAAGCTGATCGATTTGCTCAAGTAACTTAAAAAGAAAACACGTGCTGGTTCAAAAACATCAACATAGGCACATCACATCGTGTGCTCTTTTAAATAGATGAAAGTGGAAACAGTTTTCTAATCACAACACTTGTTTTTAAAACGCGGCTTCTAGTTCGGAACAAAAATTTGAAAAAAGAATCAGCGTTATTAATGGATGCGTCTAGAGAGTCTCATTCTCTTGTTACCAGCAGGAAGAAATAATCTTTGAATATTTTTTTAACTTTCCACTTCCAAAGGCTTGGAGCCCAGCTCTAAAGTATTGCAAGTCAACCTCTCGGCGTGGCGGACACTACGCCCATGTGTCGAATATAGCAATACAGTACACCGAATTGTCGCAGCACCTTAAAAACCGTGCACCTTAAAGGATGTGAACTACTGATTTTTGCAGACATTAAGAAACAACCGCGACACTTGAATACTTATTGTATGAGTAATCTTTACTCTAGTATATAAACTTTCTCGTAAACCTCTACAAACAAGCGATGTTTTTATTTTGCAGAACCAGTTCACGGACAAGAACGTATTGAAAATGCAATATATGGACTCGGTACTTAATGAATCTATGCGCTTTTATACTGGAATCGTTGGGTGAGTGACGAGACAAATCGAAGCCATATTTAACTTTCCCTGCAGGGAAACATCTTCTGACACTGGCGTGCGATTATTATTATAGCTTTCTAGAAACAGACACCCTGATTCAATCAGTTACCTAATGTGTTCACCTGGTAAGATCCATTTCCACTCTATAACGTTTTGCGATTTTTAACTCCATCAGTGAATTCAAACACCCAAGTTTTAGCGCTTATCGTTTTTTCTAGCTAGTTAATCATGTGTTTGTCTATTATTCGTACACTCAACAACGCAAAATCAAGCTTTAGAGTCCGCATACCTTGAAAATGCATGAAAAAGAGTTTGAATAAATTTTTATTTTTTTGCATCAGCGAAATGTTGAAGAAAAACAAAATGAAAGCCTTGCCACTGGCTCAGAGGCACACCAGGGATTAATGAATAATCTGGCATACTTTTCTACGCCATGTTAGTTCGTTAAAGGCAGATGAGTTGCTCAGACATGTACACACGATAATGAACACTTCACTCTAATAATCATATTCAGGTTCGTGACAAGGCGAGCCGCGAAGACCTACGAATATGAAGGAGTCAAGATTCCTAAAGGGCTAAGCGTCATGGTGCCTGTTAGTTACCTCCACCAAGACCCAGAAGTGTGGCGGGAGCCTGGAAACTTCGACCCGGAAAGGTAAAAAATGCAGGAGCTATAACACTTTAATAATACGTAGAACAAAAATGCCTGCGATGGCGAGAGATGCATGCATATTTTTTTAACTCACTGATCAGCCGTTACCATCTTAAGGCTCTCATATATATCACGTTTTCCTACTCAATAGGGCATGCAAAAATCTACACAATTCTAGGCTCGCGCCGCGCTTGTAATAGCTTAATATCACAAACTACACTTAACGTACCTAGGAAACGTGAACGCTGTCAACCGGGCGGTTGAGTTTGCGAGACGTATGAAATTTCCAGAAGTACCCAACCTAAAGCGCAGCGCTAGCAACGTTGATTTTTTTGTCTTTGTGTTGTGTGCCTCCCTGAATTCAAAACCTCAAGGAATTAAATAATTTAGAAGGAGAGGATGGGATTGTTCACTTCCTTAATAGCCACAAACTTTTAACGCGCGAAGTAACTGCTTGAAAAATTCTTTTTTTCCGAGGACAATTGCTGAATGGAACAAACTCAGTAGCGAGGCTGTTAATCATAATTCTTTACTGATGTTTGAAATGTGCCTGCAAATGTTATGAATTTGAGCGTGTTTATATGCTTGTATTTTGTTTGTTTTTCCCACCCTGCGATGAATGATGTGTACTAAATCGCAGTATCTATACATAAAAATAAATAAAAAAATTCATAAGGGTAGTTTCTGGTCTTTGGCATACTACAAAAAGACTGGAAACAAAAAGAATATGTTAAAACGGGTACCACAAACTCAGCATGCAGGCCTCATACAAATGGTGTCATAAATTTACATGTAAGAGTGCGCCCGCAGGACCCTACCCGGCAGCGACTGCAGCATTATTGAGCGTCACCATATATTAGCCCTACTCAGACACAAATGTCAGCCGATGCATGCTGACTACAATTTCCCCTCAGTGACGTGGGGACTTTACATAGATAAAGAGAAAAAGGGAAAGGCAGGGATGTTAACCAGAAAGGGGTTCCGGCTGGCTACCGGCACTGGGGAAGAGGAATTAGGGGACTAAAAGGAGGAAGAGAGAAGGGGAAAAAGGCATAACACACACACACGCACAACGCTGTCACAATTTGTCACTTAATCCAGTCGCTCTCAAGTAGGCAAAGACTGCCTTGTATGCCTTGAGGGCAGTCGACTGCTGTGGCCACGGACCGAGGATCTTTTGCTCTGTTAATGCGCGAGGATTGAGGCGGTCCAGGGTACAACACAGTGTATGTCTTGCACTCGCAAATACAGGGCACTCACAGGGATGATGAGCGATGGTCTCCTCAGAACCACAGTTTTGATAATTTAAAAGGCAACTGAGCGAAACTATGTCCTGCACAGCATCCAGTTTCGTAGCCTGGCGTAATAGACCATAGCTAAAGCAATGGAAGAGACGCTGTGTTATCGTCTCGCGCGCAGGGTGAGATTAGTTTCTTTTATGGAACCGCGAATATGTTGAGAGCCTGGCAGTTTGCATATCCTCGGACGGCTCTATCCGAACGTATCATTATCACCAACCTGACCTCACCCACTTCAGGGCAGAGGTCTCTCTCACGTCTCTCCTAATAACCTTGAACCTTAGCCAGCTGCGGCGACCGTCTCCCCGTAAATTTGTTACTCACATTCACTCACTTCATATTCTGCCGTCCTCTACTGCGCTTGCCTCCTCTTGGAATCAACTCTGTTACCATTACGGACCAGCGGTTATCTTGCCTTCGCATTACATGCCCAGCCCAAGCCCGTTTCTTCCTCTTGATATTGACTAAGACGTCATTAACCAGCGTCTGTTTCCTTCCCCACTAGCCGCGCTTCAAGTATCTCTACATTCCACTTATCATTTTTCTTTCCGCGGCTCGCTGAGTTGTCCTTAATTTAATTTTGACCCTCTGGTTAGCCTCCATGTTTCTGCCTCATAGGTGAGTGGCGGTAAGATATAACCATTCTATACTTTTCTCTTGAGGGATGGTGAGAAACTGCCATTCATGACGTCAGGGAACCTGCCATATGCGCTCCACTTCTTTCTTATTTTTCTAGTGATTTCCTTCTCGTGATTCGAATGTATAGACGCCCGGTATGCAATTCTCTTGTGTCCCTTTAGTTATGTAATTGTTTGGCTAAATTGTGCTCTTCTTTCAGTCTGGTTCAGGTTGCGGTTTGCGTTCTTACCATTCCTTAATCTTTAGAAATTTCGCCATGCTCTTTGGGGATCTGTTAGTATTGTCAGCGTTTCCCTTGATTTTCTTCCCTCTTGATAAGCGAGCGCGATGGCAACTTCCTCAGCTTCAGCTTCCGTGACAGAGCTGAGGGATATCGGCACGATGGAAGGTATTGTTCCTCTTTCCGTTCTTCCTACACGACAACGTCACTTCTGCATGAGCAAGATTTACATACGCAAAATGTATTTTGTAAGTAATGGTGAAAAAATAAATTTAGTTTTAAGACATACCAACGGCTCGGTGGTGCACTTTGCTTCCCTGGCTAAAACATGCATTATGATACCAAATGTTCTCGGCATTTCTTGTCGGTCGACTTGAGCATAGTTTATGTTTGCTCACACTGTGATGTGCATGTTGATGTAGTGCAATGCAACGCCAATGAGCTGGGGACAATGATAAGGTTGCACATGTGTACTTGTATTTCGTAAGACATTTGTTTAAACAGCGGTCAGTTTAACCTAGATAAGCGAGAAAGCAGGCCTATGGAATTTTTGTATACAACTGCTTTGACATATTTTACGAACTGCTGCTCGAGCCATGCACTTCGTTTTTTTTCAACCAGCACAGTTAGAACATAAGGCAGTGACAATAATCAGCCTCTTTTGAGAGAGAGAGAAACTTTATTTGGTCCATCTGGTGTTTAGCGTACGGTCTTCGTCTGCATTGCTGCAGACTCTTGACCTTCAAAGCAGGGTTGGGCCCCTAGTCCAGGGCTCCATTGAGTCGCGCTGCTTCGCTTGCGTGCTCCACCATTGGCCTTTGGGATGCGAGCTCGCAGCTGGTGAGCCGGCTCTCCCACTGCTCCGCACTCTGGGTTTTGTGTTGGTGGAACGTGTAGTTTCGCTTACACTCCCAGGTTATATGGTAAAGCGTGGGGGTTGCCCCGCACCACGGGCATGTGTTCCTATACTTTGTAGGATACATCTTGCTAAGTATATGTAGGTTAAAGAATGTTCCCGTTTGCAACCTCCGCCAACTAGCTGCTTCTTGTTGTGTTAGGCCCTTATGTGGCGGAGACTATCTAATTCTCCTGCCTGTTTGATAGTTTAGGTATTCTGAATATCCGATCTCCACGGTGAAGTGCTGTCCCAGGGCATATGGCCGCTCGGCCCTTTTGAACAATTTCTAAAGAATTTCTGGCACGAATCAACATTGACGACGTTGACAAAATAACGAGTACACTGGCCTGCACATGAAAAATAAATGTTTGTCAGGTAAACTTTCCCTGATATCAGCATGACTGCTTTTCTCCGAACACGAATAAATACTGAAGGGACGACTGGACCACTAAAATCTCCGCGATCAAGCTTGACAAATCTTGCTGCGAATACTACGATGCGACGTCCACTGAAATTATTGTAAGGGCAAGAGAGAGAGAGAAAGAGAGGGTTTATAGACTTGAAAGGCAGAGAAGTTGGCCTGAAATGTATCTGGCCTGCTACTCTGGACTGGGGAACGGGAGGAGGAGAAAAAAGAGGGTCACGATGGGGGATTATGTTGATGGGAGGAGGCAGATGAAAAATACACAACAGTAAAATAAAAAGAAGGCACACTTTCTAACATCAGGCAAGGTACGTGTCGCTTAAAAAGCGTGAGAGCACTCGCGTTGCCTGTACAGTTTTCAAACTATCTGGCGAAGCTCCAAGGATCAAATCCTCCGAGAGGGCCCTTCTGTCCATAGACTTGAAAACAGATGCAAGCATGAGTCTTTCACGTGTATACGCTGGACACACCACTAAAACAGGTTCTATAGTCTCTTGCACGCCACATTTGGTACAGTCCGGGGTGTCCGCTTGTTTTATTAAGTGCAAGTATTTGCGCGTGGAGGCGACGTTTAAACGTAATCTATGGATTACGCATGCAACAGGGCGAGGTATTCCGCGAGGAATAGAAAAGGTCATGGCCAGATCTAGCCGTTTAAGGGGTATGTGTCGAGTGTCTGGCAGGGTCCAGCACCTAGCCGTCGCAGTCCTCATTGATCCCGAAAGGAGACAAGTAATGTCCGGTCTAGAGAACGGCACAGCTGTACGCAGGCCACTGCTGAAGGCGCTCCTTGCTGCAACGTCAGCGGTCTCATTTGCATCGAGTCCGCAGTGTCCATGGATCCACTGAAACACTATACGGTGGTGTTTTTCCTGAGCAAAGCCACTCCTTGTAGTATTGAGTCCCTTACTCCTGTATTCAGGAAACAATGAATCATTACGGAAGTCACGGTTCACTTTCCGTGATCTATGTGCTCTCATAAGAAAGTGAACACAATATCCAGCTTTACATATTAGGTTGTGTGCACATGCAGGTTCAGCTCCGAGAATAGGTCTCGTATTCACCCTGTCAGCTTCCAGCCTTTCGGCAAAGGACCTAGAGAATGCCTGGGTCGCAATTTCGCGCTTCTAGAGATGAAGATAATGCTTGCAAAATTTCTGGCTAACTTCAAGGTGTCCGTTGATGAAGAGCATCACAAGGTGCGTATATCGTTCAGTGTATTACCACATGAAGGCAGAAGCGCAAATGCACGCTCTATTCGAAGAACTGATGCTACGTTAATTGCGTAAGAGATATCTGCAACGTTCACGGCCTGCTATTGGCTACCTAAACATTGAATAGATGTTAAAGACACCAATCAAGAATTGCGAATCGTCATTAGATGAAGAGGAAAGCAGTGAACCATCGGATTAGTGTTCGGTTGCCTGCCATTTACTGGCAAAATGAAAAGAATCTGTTCAAAAGTGGGAAGAAAAGGCAATAATGTATGAAAATGGCTTAGATCGTCATGCCAGCGGTGCTAGAGCACGACACCTTCTAGATGCATCGTGAAGAAATGGGCCAGTGGTGACCGCTCGGGTGATCGTTCCATCACTCCGTGTTTGCCCAACAGGCCAATATAAGGGAGTTGTACTGTCCAGCAAAAGCTCTTTTCTATCAAGAACAGTGTATGTACATTACACTGCTACAGTCATAAGTATTGAACAACAGGGTTTGCTTAAGGGTCTTACTGTGCGGTTCGTTTTGCGTTGCCAGTGTTTCGAATTTCTTGAACGTCGCAGGGATTCGCCTAATACCTCCAGAGGTAAGGCTTCCACAGATGCTAGAAGAGCTTCACTAGGCATCTTAGAATCACACATTTTAAACGAATTTGATTCGACAAAAACTACAGATACTCAGCTGTGTTTTTATTCCTTTAAAACACCTATTCTCGTGTTTACAAGCAGTGTGCAGTCATTTTTATTGTTTACAGCGTTTTAGATCGCATGTTAATTTTGGTTAGCCTGCAAGTAAGAAATATGATGCCACCGCCCAGTGAAGCCAACGTGCTTTTTCGAAGAGTTCTGACTAGCAGTGTGATTGCGTAATTGGAGAAAGTAATAGCAACCATGGTAACGTTAAATGTGTTAAAGAACTGGAGGCTCTTGAACTCTCAGAGGAAAGCCAACAAGAAGAGTTGATATATCTAATGAGCGACAGAAAGTGAGATATGCATGGTCGGTACAGAAAGAAAAAGAATGACTCTTGGTACTAGAGCACTTTGCGAAGTGTGCAATATGGAGCCTTGCAGACAAGAGGCCGGGCAAAAGAGAAGTCTATGTTGCGTCCAGGGCTGCAGTTGAGGTCTAAAGAAAGATTTGAGCGCCTTGCCTTTTGTGTACCTCAGAGGGTTTTTGGTCCTTGCGTTGGCGCTGCGCCCAAGACGTTCTTTTTGCGGTCGGTGAAGGCTACTTATGCGGTGTGTTTGCAATTGACAGAAAACTGAAAATTCATTTTTGGAAATTAAATGCGCCGTGCCTGTACCTTCTCTCGGTGGGCACCTCAACCACTCCGCGATGGAAGAGATAAAGCTTGGAGTTAAAAGGTATAGACAGAAGGGGGCACCACAGTGGAGGGATCCAGTATTATTTCCAGCACCCGGGGGAATTTAACGAGCGCTGACACCACACAGCACACGGGCGTCTTCTACGTTTCGCCTCTATCGAAACGTTGCAATCGTAGCCGAGTTTCAACATTGCGAGACGAGCTATAAGGAACGTGAGTCGACCACGTGAGCAGTGAGCACACCGGGAAATCACAAGTGACCTGGCCCGATGCAAAACATTATACCTTACGCGGCGATCCCGCTATCGCGGCGCTATAAGTGGAAGCAGTCTTACTGCAGCGCACAAATAGCACGGGATCTTCCTGCGCTGTTGCGCCATTCAGAACGTGCGCTTCTCGCGGTACTGTCATGGCGTGCATCACCCGGAGAATTTCGTTGCGATGCTCCATGCGCCTTGTCGATGTGCCGGTAGGGGCGCAGCGGCAGTCAAAATTTCAAACGAATCTCGATGCCGGAAGGGGCCCATTTTGCTGCAGCGTTAAAATGACATTTATGCCTCTGTGGTAATGTGCGAAATAAGCAATAACTGGTAAACCGTCTTACGGTGCGTGGACAAACAAGTGAAGCGCGAAGTTTCCGCGGCAATTTTACGGCACCTCAATCAGAGGCAAGGCGTGCTAAAAGATTGCGCCTTCGCTCAGGCCGCTATGCAGAGCTGCCATATTAGGGCGAATAGCAGAGAACCCTTGCGCGGAGATAAAGACGCCACCCATGCTGTAATCATGCTATAGATGGCAAGCAAAGAGGTTATTTTCACAGGGCCAAGCTAGAGCGCCCTGTGACAACCAGGCTGACCTAAGTACGCTTTGAAAGTACAACGCTCACAGTGGCCGTTGCACACTCGGCGGGTATGCTTGCACGCTACATCCATAGCGCAAAAAACAGTTACAGAGCGCTGTAACAAAACCCCAACGCTAATTCGTACGCAGGCGCCTGCTGAGATTAGCTTATTTCGACACGCATAGATTGGGCGCACCATCGCAGCGACACATTGATTGACCGGAATAGTGCACGGCTGTAATGTTAGAAAAAGCGTCGTCTTCAGAAACTAGTAGTAGACACCCTTTAAACGAGTGCTGGCTGGGGATCTTCAGGCGTCGGTGAGGACATTTGTTGTAAAGCATTATTATTGTCCACGTATATCGAATTTGGCGGGCTGCAAGCCATGGACAGCCCGAACAGCCTCGAAGCTTTGTTTTTTATGCGCCAGCCAATGTCACGCTAATCCAGCACATTTCCTGATGGACTTCTATTACAGGCTGACGGAAATAAGAAGGTTGGGGAAAGAGGCAGTCACCAGAACGTTCACCTCTAACCTTAGCAGACGACGGTCTCGTTTCGTTCGCCTTCGTGTTCTGATACAATCTGTAATATTAGTGCTTTGCAATACTGTGGCTTCTTTAAACGATCCGAACGGCGCTTACTCTTTGAGTTTCAGCTCTCCGGTGACATGTGGATTGCGACCAAAGTGTAAATGCTGTCTGAGGCGATGTACGTTTGTTTTCTGCTATTATCGGGCGCTGAATTTAGATTTTTGTTTGATAAACGGGCAAAAATATTTCTCTTTTTACAACAGGAGCTTATCAAGCTCGGCTCTACGTTCATTGCTTCTGTTGTGCCAAATGGTGTCTGGATGAAGCTTGAGAAAGTGCGAGCATGACAGACATTTGCATCATCGTCAAGGTAAAAAAACCCACAGGAGAAAAGGAAGATCTCCAACTACAACGCAGTTTAGTCTGTTTTACATATTGTATCTATGCAAGCATGCTTTTATACCTTTTGCTCATCTGAAGTTTTATTACAATTTGCTTTCTATTTTTAAAGATTCCAGCCTTTAAACATTGAGGCCACCTGCTCCGTAATACATTAGAGTTGTCGTGATCTCTTGAATTTTAGCTGAAGTCTTTTGATCTAGTGTACCTTTATTCATGTTCTCTATGGTGCCTTCCAAGTGCACCTTATGCAGCATCGTCCTATATCCTTCCCCTGGCGCGCTGTGTTTTTGGAGTAAAGGCACTGCCGAGTGGTAATGTAGCGAACGAGCTCAGCAACGAAGACCTGTTGGGTTTCGCATTTGTGTGGTAATATTCAGGAGAAGGGTGTGCTCAACTGGTTCCCAGGAATTATGAATGTCCTGTATAGGGATAACTGAACAAAAGTTTAGAATGTTTAGTCAGTCTTTAGAATTTGAAATCACTACAGATATATTTGCGAAGTAAAGTTCAATAAAAGGTTTTTTTAAAATGGTACCCTTCTAAAACACCAATAAAAAGCACAGTAACAAGAAATGTGCTGTCGTTTCAGCACTCTGACATTTTTCCTTAATACACGACAGCTATAAAATTGATGAAAGTTGAAGTTTATTCCTTTTCTTTTGTGCCTGCAGGGAATATTTTGCACCCTTTCTTCCCATTGTTACTATCTGCAGTGATTCTTTCTATATTGTGTTACGGACGAACATTGACAAATAATTTTTTTTCGTATTCGTCAATGAGAAAAAGACTACAGAAAAAGGGCTCACATCTTCTAATGTAACCCCATTATGTCAATATTTTACGCACTATGACCAGCACTCATTTGTCAAAACAAATAATCTGAAATAAGCAAAAAAAGTGTCATAATATCTCATACCTTCTAAACACCCTTCACATCACAAGTGAACATTTATTTCTTGTACCCATCTATCAATGTAAACAATCAGAAGAAAGGTGTATGGTTGAGAAGACCTTATACATTTTAATTAAAAGGTAAATGTTGGCGGTGAATAGAGATTGGACCGCAACATTTAATGCGGTCCAAGTTTTAATGCTTCAAGCAACCTCAGTGAGCTTAAGCTTCTTGTCGTACTTGTCTTAAACGGCTTTGTGGAATGAGCCAATGCTGTTCTGGTCTGTCCGCGTCTATAAGTTAATTGTTTTCTCTATAATTTCCGTCGTCTGTAATTAACAATGGCAAAATATGCTTGGAATTTGAAGTCCACGGGAATGCGTTTAAGATATTTTATGTTAAGGGCAATAACACTGGCAAGCTTTGTGTGAAAGCATGCTGCATGACGTAAAAAAATTATATAGCGAAACGTAGTAACAAATACCACTTTAATGAGCGGCGAAAACATATTCAAGTATTCAAAGTGTGGCAATCACCTATATTAAACATCTAGATAACTATTAGGTAACTAACATCTGCCTATATTTTTCCCTTCACAAGAGTAACCTTCGCAGCGTTGCTCGTTGACCTGTTTTTCGCTCACACACAACACGCAAATGGCTCAGTGGTTAGGGCGCTTGACTACTGATCCGGAGTTGCCGGGTTCGAACCCGACCGCGGCGGCTGCGTTTTTATGGAGGCAAAACGCAAAGGTGCCCGTGTGCTGTGCGATGTCAGTGCACGTTAAAGATCCCCAGGTTGTAGAAATTATTCCGGAGCCCTCCACTACGGCACCTCTCTCTTCCTTCCTTCTTTCACTCCCTCCTTTTTCCCTTCCCTTACGGCGCGGTACAGGTGTCCAACGATATATGAGACAGATACTGCGCTACTTCCTTTCCCCCAAAACCAATATATTATTATTATTATGACCGAAAAGGAAAGCGCGGAAAGGAAATGAAGAAAAAGTGGAGGAACGATAAGACGTCTGACGCTGCAAATCTGCAAAAGTACCGGACTCTTGCGGTTGTATTTGGATGTGTTATGCTTCGGGAATTTTGCTTTTGTAAGTTCGCAGAACTCTATGCCTCAACTAACGCTACTTAATATCGTCTAATACCTTGCATTCTGAATTCGCGATATAAACTCAATGACTCAGTGCCGTTTGGTGGGTAGGCAGTCCCGTAGCTAGAGACCTGCTACAGGGAGGTTGCTCGGGGGGTTACTTAATTCTGGTGGGCAGCTGGCTTATCCTGTCCGTCCTTGAATGTCACCGTTGTAGAGGATAGAAGAAGGTTCGTCTGTGGTACTGCATTTCAGGAAGGTAGAGTTAGGATTGTCACGGGTTGGTACTTCTGGGGGAGGGGGCCTCGAGGGTGAATTTGGGGTGGAGGTGGCATGGGGAGATGGATCGATGATGTCGGTGTGCGGGTAGTACTACCTTTGGTAAGGGGATGCGGTGAGGAGCTGGGTGGTGCTGCGGCGTAGGATTGCCCTAGGGCTGCTGGGCTGCAGGCTTCACTTTAACGGACATCAGATTTACGGGGCCGTCGGGTTCAGCAGCACTGCTTTTGCAGTAATACTTGTATTCCGTCGAGCTCTAGCAGCGATAGCGCATGCATATAGCATGAGCGCACATAGCAAAACCTGCAGATCTTTTCTCTGGTTTTGATGTTCACTTTATCAGCGATGTGTGTGAATTAGTCCAACGTTTGCACAGACGCGTGCACCACTTTAGTGCGCGCCGTCTTGAAGGCGTCAGTATTAGTACGTCTTTTGTAGTAGGAAAGTAACTGTAGAGCCCACTCCAGAAGGACGTGATCTGCAGGGTTATAGGTCATCCTGATCAAGACAGCTCGATAAAGAAACAGTTCATGGGGAGAACTTCTCACTACACGTAGACAGAATATCAAAGTGGCAACTAGATGTACGGCTGTTTCTCAGTACCTAACCATCCCGTGGATTAAATTTCATCCCTGCAAACCACGGTCACCGCACATCACGCATCTCACATCGCTGTGGTTGCCTTGGTATATGGAAACACAGCGGACGCCTTGCCAAGCAAATAATCAATAAATTCCGCCTCAACTTCTTCCTGACGAAGAGCACATCGACGACTGCGTTCACTGAGTGCAGCGAAAAATATTAGACGCCAGCAAAACGCTTCAAGCAAAACAGCGCCTCAGACAGTGTAAGTGCTTCAGCTTTCTTTCAAAACGACAACAGTGCTCTTTGTGTGGACAACAGCATCTTTCATGATTTCAAAATGGTTGTTGCTATCACGAGATATCAACCTAGAGTCTTCAATTGGCTACATCTCCTATACATGTCGTTCCCGGATGTTACCACTGCGCGCACTTTTGCGTGCGCTCCCAGACACCCTTAGAGCGTATGGGGGTAGCGGTCTCGGTTACAAAGGAGATGCCCTCGACTCAGCGTGGCAAGCTCAGCCGGAGACCAGCTACCAAGTGACAAGGGGGTTGGCCGTTTGGTACCCAGCTTTCGCCAGTTGCAAGCCAGAGAATGGGTCGGAGCCAAAGGTTCACACGACAAAACAATGTTTATACAGCGTAGAGACGTACAGAGGATTTCACAATCACTCGTACGAGCACATACAAAGCGATTTACAAATACAATGCAACTCGTGCAAAGTAACAATCGAGAGAGATTACAATTTAACAGAACGTTTGCACCTAAAGTGCACTAACACAGAGAGAGACAAAGAAACAAAACACAACTTGTTCACCGGGCACTGCGACAGTCCGACGACCTGAGGAGCGCGACGGGGTCGACCTGCAGACTGGCACACGTTGTCTCGCTGGTCCGTGGCTGGGCGAGTGGTGTTCTCCCGGGAGTCGAGCGGGCGCGCTTCTCGGAAGCTTGAACGGCGGCTCGGGCTGACAGACAGCGGTTGAAGCCCCTCATTTATAGGCGCAGTCCGCGTCTGTTTGTTCTTCGCGCCAAGGCAGGCGCGCACATACACGCAGTTTCAACTGCACAAGCTCCTCCTCGCGGCGGGCGCGCGACCCCATTGGTCGAGCGCGGAGACAACCTTCGAGAAATTTCAGGGTCCTTCTTGCGATACTAAGACCTTACTACACCTTACTACGCCGGCGCGAGAGCGAAGGGGAGAGGGTATCAATTTAGCGCGGTCAAGGTCATGCCCTGTCCATCGACGATGAGTAGAAACTACTCACACATTCTAGGAAAATCGACGCCGCGCGTGGCCGTGTTTCCTTTGGTATCGCGTCGGCGAGCTTAGTGGGAAGGGCAGCAGCGCACGCAAAGATACGCGCTCTGCGGGGTTCGTTTCACGCTGTTTTTAATTTTATTTTACCGCGCGCGGGCGAGATTGCTTACGCGCAGCGCCGTTTTTCGAATATGCGCCGAATTTTGTGACACCGGACCAAGGACAGTTTTTATAATTATAGTGAAGAGAACAGCTATAATATACCACCATCTTTTCTCGCTCCTAAGGCCTAAAATAGGAAATCCTGGCTGTGTCGTGTTCTTTGATCACTATGGAAACCTGGCACTTTAGCAGCGAATAATATGCACTCTGTTTTAATATCTGTGCAACAATGTTCACTGTCCGTGAACAATTTCTTGCACCACAAGAAAATTTGTGCATTAAGGCTCATCTTCATCATCAGCCTGACTACGCCGATTGCAGAACAAAGGTCTCTGTCATAGCTCTCCAAATAACCCGGTCCTGTGCCAGCTGCGACCACACTGTAACTGGAAACTTCTAAATCTAACCCGCCCACCTAAATTTTTTCCACCCCCTGCTACACTTACCTTCTCTTAGAATGAAGTCCCGGCTAGCTACTTTTTACCTCTTAGAAGTATAGGGCGGACAATTAAAACTATTATGAATCTGCTGAACACAAGCTACATGATATGAGCACATAATAGTTTTATAATCTCTCCTGATAACCTAAACAGGATAAATTTCATGTGTTTCCACAGAATGTAGAACCCTAAAAGGTCCTTATTACCATCACATTCTATGTCATTAACAAGCGTGCCATTATATCTCCTGTATTCAGGAACGCGACCATTCTTTCTGTATTTTTTAATGCCGCCGTTCAGCTTGATTTACGCATGTAGAGGTTACCGCTTTAAAATTACATTAAATACAATCGCGCCTAAGGATGCGATTTCGTCCCGGTCCTGCGATCATCATGGCAACCTTAAACCCTATTGCAACAGTAGCTAATAATCCTTTGCCGTGCTACAAACATGGGGCTGATAGGAAGCTTGTCATTGCGGAGAGGAAGGACTTTCTCAACTAAGAGTGGTCACGATGAGACAACTGGCGGCGCGAGCGAAATTCGCCTTAGGTGACTGTTCATATGAAGTTGTCGGTATATATCAGGGCTGGAGCTTGACAGAATATTAAACGTCGACTACGCGTTATAATACTACACAGGCCGCAGTTATTGTTACGGATCCGGCCCGGGCACGAGAGCTTCTAATTTACGCTACCGCGCCCAGCCCGGTCTTTTCAATGTATGCCTGGGCTCGGCCTGAGCCTGGCAGAACCCTAACTTACCCGTCCCGGCCAGGCCTGGCATGCCATTTATGCAGGACTGGCTCAGACCAACAAACAACGTAAGACCTAGGCGCACTTTAACAACTCTTGTTCTTATTAGTACGAATGTTAGTACATAAAATACCTGCGCTAAAACAGTAACCGAATACAGGTGCACAATTCTGTAACATTAGATTCTAATTGCCTTTGTTCCTGCTTTCTTTCTAGGGGAATGCAAAGTTGCAGCGATACAGCAGATACCAACTTGCTTACAATTGGTCAGAAAAGCCCATTTTCTGTCTCTTTGTTTCTTTCCTTACGGGGCTTTAACGTTATATAGCGACTCAGGCTATGAGGGACGTCGTAGTGGAGGGCTCCGGAAATTTCGACCAACTGGGGTTCTTTAAGGTGCGCTACATCGCACAGTACACGGGCGTCTAGAATTCTGCCTCCATCGACATTCGACCACCGCGGCGAGATCGAACACGCCTGTTTCAGGTCAGCAGTCCAGCGCCATAACCACTGAGCCACCGAGGCGGCCTCTCTCTATGGTTTCTGTTTTAATTGTTGCATGCATGTTGCAAACAGCTTGTAATTTTCTATTCGGTTCGTCGGACGAACTCACGAGGGCAGATTAGCTAACAAGGCATTAAGGCGTGCCCTTTGCAAGGGCGCGCGAGACAGTCAGAATTTCGAAGGGCGAATCAGATGTCATATTTTCGACTCGCTGAATGAAGCAAATAGTACATTTATTTATTTATTTATTTATTTATTAAAAATACCTTGCAGGTCCTAGAAGGGCAATGCGTAAGGAGAGCAAAATAACGGATTAAGTACGACAGGAACAATGTGTTAAATACAACGCGCAACACAAGGCAAAAATGTAAAAACAATTATAATTATACAGGGCAAATCGTAACACGGTCAAAATTACATGGTCAAAAATATTGAAAGCTATTCGAGTAGCGCTGCGGACTCGAGTATATGTTTCAAATGCTGGATAGCAAGAAACGCTGTAGTGTGCTGAAAAACGTTATTTTAAGAAACGCCGAAGTTTTTATCGATGTCTGTTTCTAAACACGGCACATTCCGACGGCGTAGGGCATACTATCGCGATTGAGGTCTGGCCGGAAAGAGGTTTCAGCATAACGACGCTCTCAGGTTTTGAATTGGTGTGTTCAATATTACTGCTTCAGCGGAAGACTGCAACGGTGATGTGTAGGAAACTCTACTGGAATGGAAGATCTCTGAGGCCTGGCACATAGCTCGCACCTGAACACTGATCTTGGAGGGTCCCATGCTACTGAAATCTACCGCCTTATAATATTCACCGTCATCACCAGTAGCTGAGGTAAATTATCGCATGAATATTAATACCTGTTGTCGAGCCCGCCGTAGGGACCTTTATTGCCTCTTTTCAGAGTTGTGCTAATGATTTGCCTTTTGGCCTCGCACCTTATACTATCAGTACCCTTTAAATTAGTATATATTCGTACGAACGTTAAAATCGCATTTTCGTCGTTAACGCAGCCACACTACATGTATTCAACCTGGGTTTCAAACTCAACTATTCCCCCAACAACATAGCTATAGTGTGTCGAAACTGAAGGAGCCTGCTTGCCTTTCCACCGCTTGGTGACGTCGTGGTCCAGTCCAGCAAAAAGAAGACGGAGTAACACTGTTTCCGCGCGGATAGGCTATATCAGTGAAATGAAAAGTCCTGTAGCTCCCATGCTTCATTGAAGCTGCGTTCTGCGCGCAGCCGAATTAGAATAACTCATACTGGTTGCGTTTCCTGTCGTTTACGCCGGCTTCAAAAGGTCTTGTAACAGCGCGGCAACCCATGTGGTTCAAGCAATATGCCGGGTATTTTCATTTTTTCAATACTGATTTGTCTTTGGAAAGGCATGAAAGCTATGACAGGGCTGTTTGTGCGCGTGGATCCTACAGCACGGGGCACATTACGTACTTGAGATAGCTTTGTAATTAAAAGAATAATAAATAAATTTTAACCGATCACCTTTTATATTTCTTAGAGTGCACAATTATATAGCGAGATTGATGGCGGTGGACATGTGAGAAGAGCCTAGTTTACAAATTTTCTCAATCCGCAATGTAATTCCAAATACCGAACGCCGAAAATGCGCTACTTTAAAGCTTGTTGAGTTGGCGTTTTTGGTGCTGCACATTTATAAGAAGCCTTATTTACGCATAGCACCGTCATAAAGATCACTTTAATAGCTTTGAGGTCACAAAATACGCAAAATGTTGCGTTTTCTGCGTTAGTGAGAGAGAAAACCCCTTTAATGATAACCAGAAAATTCAGCCGATGTTTAAAAATCGGTGGCATGCTACCCGGCGTGAGAGAAGGAATTAAGAAGAAAAAGACAAAAGGAGAGCGGTGCTGAAAATGTAAATAAAATAAATAAAAAGGGCAGGACATGAAATGCTGCGATTAAATGCGTGCTAAGGCGAATCGCCGACTAATGATGTAACATATGAAATGATGAAGTGAATACACCGAAAAATGGGCTGACAAAGTCAACTGCATGAAGGATGCACCAGGATGACATGAAAGGTGAGATTATAGGCTTGTCCAGATGTCAAACATCTTTTATTATGCAAAACAAAAAGTTCATAGCATATTTCTGTTGCCAAGCACATGCTAAGGTACCTAAAACGACGTCCATTGTTGGAGAAACTAGAGAGAGCTTCTCTTTGCAATCTGCACAGTACGCGCGCTCGTAAGCATACGCAGGCACATAAGCAGTATTTGTTCCACAGTTTCGATCGAGCTGCAGTTTTCACAAAGCCAACTGTTGATTTGATCGAAACGGTATCGAAAACGGTTTGTAAATGCAGTGTTCAGGTAAGACGCTGATAAAGTGTTTGCAGATGGGAAGGAATTCTGGGTGAGAGTCTTGTTAATAGTGAAATAAATTAGTAGTGATATTTCGGCAAGCTCCAGAGAATATACGTTTCTTCGAAAGCAAATCTTTTAGCCATTTGGGGCACATTAGACTTAGTGAAGAAAGTCGAAATGTATCTCCGATGTTGATGGCCTTTACGAGCACTTCATCTGCTTTGTCATTGTTAAATTGGCAAGAATGACACACTATGCTGATATACACTGAAATGTTACGCAGTGGCCTGCGGCAATAGACAAATAGTGTAGTCACCCGTTGTCAAGAAAAAGGGGTTGATAATTGGTTTCCTTCAGCAGGTTGGACAGGATCTGCACAGACGCTTTGGAGTCGGTAAAGATAATCCCTCGGCCCGCGGTGACAGCCAGCTTCCGCTACCCTTTTGGTGGCCAAGGCAAATGCGCAGGAAGTTTTGAGCGTGGCCTGGGGAATATTTTTGTTTGCTGGGTATAACCTTTGAAGCACCGGTAGACAGTAGCGCAAGGGCCCTTGAACGTAGGTTTTCTTGCAGTCCGAACCAATGATCAGCACTTGCTGTCCGACCGTACGTGTTTCCTCCACAAATATCAAAAGTTGCAATGCAGCAGTGATCCTCTCGCGGAGTTTTTGATCTGAGGTGAATACGAGAGATTACAGTCCATAACAGCACCTAGGAGGCGCTGATATCGTACATAACGTTGTGACATCTAGCATTCCCCCTCCCCTTATTTTTTCCCATTTTCTCTACCTGCGGGTGGTAAAATTAAAATTGCCCTTAGGCCTTTTCTTTTATCTTCAAATTGGCGCACTATTCTCCATGACCTTCCTGTGGAGTCGTCACCATCACTTGTAGACCGGACGCACAAATGCGCATTAAACAGGGCTACCACCTTCACGTGGGCAGACGTCGATCGATCGGTTCCAAATATCGGTCTGCTGAACTTGTGGGCTGCTTGCCGACAGGCTGAGCTGACAGCCTCACGTGATCCCACATCAGCACAGGCTAGTATAAGACTGAAATATATAACTGCTAACACTCGCAGATACGAACGCCATGCGTGTTGCGAGCAGTTTTCCGCGAAGTTGTCGAAACGATCTCTCTGGAAAACTTTCTGTGCAATAAAACAAGGTCACCGTCGCCCCGACGTAGCTAGCACCGCATGTTTCTCAGGTAACTTTTCTCCGGATGATTTCGCCAGAGAAGCGGCACGGAGGTTTTTTTTTCTACGAAATGTGATGCGTTTCCACCCTCAGCTACCACTTCCAACTTGGCAGGGATTCTAGCACACGTAGATAAACGGCCATCAGCACCTGACGCGGAGGGTATTGCGCTCCTTTTACCATGCCTGAGTTGCTTGCAGCAATAAATGCGGCTAAACGAAAGACATTGCCCGGTGTGGATGCCATTCCGTATGAGGTGTACAAGAACATGAGTTGTGCTGTCGTCCCTCAACTTCTCGACACCATTAACAAAGTATGGCTAAACGGCTCTGTTCCTGAGACCTGGAAATTGGCCACTGTGATGCCAATTCTAAAAGCAGGAAAGGCACGGACGGGCCTTGGCAACTTCCGGCCTATTCCCGTAACATCAACGCTGCGCAAGCTCACAGAGAAAATGTTAGCCACATGGCTTTCGGGTGGCTGGAGCCCCGGTTTCTAGCACCCCGCCCAAACTGCCTTTCGTTTATTCATCGGCACTGAAGGTGGTTTGGCTCTCTTGGCGTCGCAAGTTCTGCCGTCAACCTGCAGCACAGTGTACGTACCTTTCTCGCCATGAATATCGAAGAGACTTACGACAGCATAAGCCATGCTGCCATTTTGGATTCAATTGACATGCTGCATTTCCGTCTTCTTGTACGCAATTTGCCATTCGTCTCAGTGGTGACTCCATAGGATCTTTTTTCTCTGTTCGCGGTGTACTCCAAGGCTCGGTACTGTCACCTGCGCTGTTCGATATTTCCTTCATTCTCCTTGTATGAGAATTACATGATGCCCCTGACGTTAAGTTCTTACTGTACGCCTGATATCACGGTATGAAGCACTCTCCATGACCTGCTAACTCAAGCGGTGGCCTTATAGTCAGCCTTAGATATGACCGCCAATTATGCTATGTCTGTCGGCCTAGAGCACTCCGAGAGCAAAACTACGTTCACGTCAGTGGCTAATCGCTGGGGACGCCATAAACTCGCTGCCACGCCAATCCGTCTCCAACTATCTGGAACCCCACTTCAAGAATCTTCGGCATTGAAAATTCTGAGTTTGTCGATACATCAGTCCGGAACGGGCTCTGCCTGGCTTTCTCAGGCTAAAAAGCAGGCGTTGCCGACTTTGGTCCTAATCAGACGTATTTCTCGAAAAACCGGCGGTGCTCGCTCCCATGTCGCACGAGATTTGGTGAAAGCAGTTTTGCAACCGCGCCTCATTTACCGAGTCACAGTTCCAACACTCAACCAAAGCTCAGTGGAATAGTCCGGAAGCCGTCAATGGAGAGGCAATGAGAGCTATCACTTGCCTTCTACGCATCACACCGATTGTGGCACTTCAAGAAAATGCTCAGCTAAATACCCTTGACGAGCTTGTGCAGCAGCGCCGTGATGCTCGTAGCCTTAAGGCCACCCTTTTGCACTCACCGCAAGCACTCCGGACTTATGCTTCCTCACACACCATACTGTCGTCGCCACCGTCAGTTCTTCCTCCATGGGACTTTGTGCAGCTGAGCGACAACAAACCTACCGATCTACGTCGACGAATCTCATCTTATGCGGCATCGTCCCTTCGCGAGCGAATCGTGGAACAAGATAGTCACCTACCCCGCGGCTCAATTATTATATATGTAGATGCCAGCATCCAGTGCTGTGAAACAAGGACTGCAGTTTACTGTCCCCGCAAGCCTGCCCTTAACAAGACGGCGAGGTTTCGATTCACGGAACCTCCTTCTTCCTTCTATGCAGAGCAGGTTGCTATAAAAGACGCGTTTCGCTCTGTACCCGCAGTTGCCTTGCTCCCAACAGCCCACATTATCGTCTGCACTGACGCCATTTAAGCAACTCGTCTACTCCGACGCGTCCAGCCGCAGCCCGGAAATCTACCAGAATATACATCCTCTGGCGGCTCGCATCCCGCAAGCCGCTCAAATTGAGTGGGTCCCACGTGACCTGCTGAACTCACAAAGCTCTGCAGATTCTGCAACCCGCTTGGTGACCCTACCCACATCAATGCCTCAATTCATCAGCATGGATGATGCTACCTTTCATTTCACAAGAAAGGAGCACCTCCGGCGCCGCATACGTGCTCCGTCCCTCAGTGTGCGATAACCTTCCCCTTCGGCCTTACCCGGGCTTAGGAGATCGTCTTCCGGAGGATTAGGGTCGAGGTTGCCCACACTCCTGCTGTAACTCGGACGTGACCACAATTTCGCCACTTATATCACCGCCTAGGGTGTCCTGTCTGCAACACGCAAGGCACCGAGGCTGATATTAACCACTTGCTGTGTGTTTGCCCGGCGCTGAAGCCAACCAGAATTCGCCACCTGGCAGCAGCGGGTCTCCAGCCGGACAGCCCATCCTCATACATTGTTTAGATGCAGGGGCCACATCACTGCTCCCTCCTCGCCTTCATTAGATCGACCCACCATTTCTTCTTCATTTAACACCGATCCACTCTTTTCTTTCTCTTTCTACCAGCCCAAGAACTCTTATTCCCAGAGGCATTAAATAACGTTATGAAAAAAAATATCCTATCAGTGCTGCTGGATGAAAACTGCGGGATAAGGATCGCATATGCGCTAGGTATTTATTTGCGAATCATGCATACTTAACTTCAAAATTACGACATTCGAGGTGTGAAAAAATTTACCTCGACCATCGGTTGACGACGTGCAGCATACAGTGCAGCTTTTATCAGAGCTCTTCAACAAAAGAGCCTTCTTTTTCTCTGTCTCGATGTTGGACATAAATCGTCAAGTTCACGTTCAGTTGAACAGAACCGACCTGTTTGCAAATGACGACAAACGTCAAAAACCATTTTACACAGGCTTGTCTCCTCAAATCTTATGAGGCAACCACCAAGGGGTATCGTGAGCAAGTTTAACAAACCAGCTAAATAATGGAAGCCGCACGATCTGCTTATCAACCACGCAATCAGTGTGCACCCCTGGGAATTCTAGTTTTATTGCAATCATAAACTTATCCGCCGCTCTCAAGCTTTAGGCTAGTAAGTGGGAGTAAGATATCATATTCGGCCACACCTCTGCTAAGACTACTAACAACGAATACTGCCGGCAAAGATACCAGATAATATCAAAAACGGCCGCCACCGTCTGGAAGACGCTGAAGTAATGAGCGTTAGCTTTATTGGCCATGCGTAAAACGAGTCTTTCCGCATTCAGAGGGTCCATTGAAGAAATCCCTGAGCAGATCGGGAAAATAACATAACTTTTCCTCCTAGCGGAGCGATCCACGCATAGCGTCATCTATCAGAGAAATTACAATGCACGTCTACCCGCTGTCGAGTTACACCACCTCAAGATACGTACCAAATGGAATTTGATTCATTTTGGAGGTCAATGTAGGCCTAGAATTCGTCTTGCGGTGCGATACGCTAACGCTTCAATTAATAATTGCATGTATACAATGCTTGTCTATTACATAATTGTGGTTTCATTTTCATAATACAACCCATAGGGTTTTATTTGCCTACCAAATTCGGTGCACAACTGTCCCCGGATGGGTGCCCCTTGTTGTCAGAGTATATACAGCGGAACGAATGTATACATTGCAAATGGCGCTAGAAGTCTCAATGCGAGATGTGCTGTTTTGTAGTTGCTGCCACAGATGGCGCTGTGATCTCGGGGTGGAAGCAGGCCTCTTGAAGTCTCGAAACGTCATAAGTAAAAGCAAACGCTCTTCAAAAAGATTATTCAGGCTGCGATGAAGTACCCATAATCTTTTGCTACTGCCGTCTATGCTGCCATAAATACATCTGAAATATCTCCTCCTCTAATACAATAAATTACCAACACGGCATTGTAGGTGCCTTGCACGAGGAGTGCACGCTTATCTTCAGACACCTAAGGGTGGTTTTCGGTGTCATAATGACCTGGAATAAAATAGTTTGTTTCTGGGCACGCAGCGAAGTGGCCTGAAAGTTTGGTATTCAAAGCCAGAATAAAAAAGAAACACAAACAAACTGATAATAAAAAATATCTTAATATGCGTCGCGCCGGCATGGCGTTATCATCTGTGCGCGATCAGCGCTAGTACTGAAGAGTGCGGTCAGATAATATTTATGGGACAAAACTAGGCTGCCAGTGCTTTTTCTAGCATTTCATTTTTCATAACAAGAAACACGATGTTCCGGATTTTATAATTTCTACAGGGTGCGTCAAATACTCATGTAGAACTCCAATTTCCCGACGATGTGAAGTGTCCGCACGAAACACCAACGGCTTTTCTGTTTGCGTGGCAGTATCGCGAATTAGCATCGCCCATTTGGAATCGTCATCAAGCTTACCTCATCAATGCCCTCGAATCTGTTCAAAATCGCACTGTTCGCTTCATTCATTCATCGTACTCTTATGACATCAGCATTTCCTCCTTAAAGACAGCATCCGGATTATCACCCTTATCGCTCCGCCGTCGCATTGCCAGCCTGTCTTTATTTCACAAATTCTTCCACAGCCCTATGCACGTCGTACCTTATATTCTTCCCCCAGCACGCACATCTCATCGCACCAGCCACCACCTACAAGTTGCCCGTCCACGCTCACGCACCGTCACTTTTTCTAATTCCTTCTTTCCTCGTGCAGCCGCAGACTGGAACAGCCTTCCAAACAACGTTGCCATCATCACTTGCCCAAGTCTTTTCGCTGAAAATGTATAAACTTTCCTGTTATTGTGAATCTGTGCTTTTAATTGTTGCCACTCCTTATGTGACACTCCCTCTTTTGGGTCCTTTAAGGTAATAAAATGAAATGAAATATTGAAGTTTAAGGGGCCATAGACATTAAAATGTCCGTATTGACGGTGTGTCCATATTCTTTC
Source organism: Amblyomma americanum (assembly GCA_030143305.2). Classification (NCBI taxonomy): domain Eukaryota; kingdom Metazoa; phylum Arthropoda; class Arachnida; order Ixodida; family Ixodidae; genus Amblyomma; species Amblyomma americanum. The sequence continues at coordinate 47,736 of JARKHS020025031.1, read as the reverse complement.
GATAGACATTTAGCGTCACCCTAAAACTAACTTCGAGTAAGATCCTGGCAGGTGTTGATGGGCAGCTCCGCTGAAGGGGCCATTCAGAATAGCCCTTATCTCTCGATGAAGTCCTCTGACAAATCGTTTGAATCGGTGCACCCTGTAAGGCAGGAAACCAAGTTTATTACGAAAATGCGAGCAAACACGGTCCATCACCTCAGCAGTAAGCTGAATTTAGGACTTCTTCAATGTGCTTATTGAACACCATTTATGCGGAAGGTTCATATTCTTATTTCCGATTACGCATGATGCACAGGAATCTCAGCAGTTAGATTTATTATGCTCTCCTTTTTGAATCATTGCTTCTTGTGCTCGCCACAGGGAGTATTCAAGATTGCTTAGCGCGCACTCATTTGCAAACACCTTAGGGAATAATTTGTTGTATCTTCTAGCAACTGTACGCAGGTCAGCTTAATGAATAATTTCTCCTGCACATTGTAGGACACATCGTCACAAAGAACACACTCGCTTTTTTGTGCGCAAGTTCTTGCTGGCAGAAAATAATAGCAACGACTGCTAGAAATCTTCAACAAGGCATAACTACGCCAGCGGTTTAAAACAACGCATGCTAGAGCTCAAAGCATGGTCTTTCAGAAGTTTCTACACTGAATAACCAAGCGCTTAAGCGAGCATACGGAACAAAGTTTAAGGTTGGAGTAAAATACATTTGCCTTCACTTGATATTTAACATCTAAGGAAACAATAAAAAAGAAAGCAAGGTCGCCAGATCTAAGGCGGCACTCAGAGCTGAAACATTCATTTGACCCCCGAGTGTCGAAAACCTGCTGTTCTTAGCAGATTTAGCCTAGCAGTTAGACCCACACGCATCAATCCCATTTAGATACCTTGAATGTCATCACTGTCATACTTGGCGATAGGAGGAGGCCAGCGTTCCACTCCAGAGAAGATGTCTCTCCTGCCTCCGCGCTAGGCCTGCTCTCCAAGAAAATGTCCTTAAGTAATCTCCCCTCTAATTTTCTCTCTTCGGCGGCTGTTTTTTATTGCTTTTTGTATGCATTGTTAACATAAGGCACCATAGTTTGTCTGTTCTGCGTATTGCATTCTGTGTGCGTGTATGTATCCGTCTTTTGTCTATGTGTGCCTGACTCATTTTGTGTGTGTGCGCGCGTTGGTGCCTTAGTGCCCTCATTTTACTACAGTTGAAGAAATCATGAGCTGTGCGAAATTTCATTTCCTTCTGGCTACATATCCGCTGACTTGTGCCGCAAGATTTTGGACGGGAGCTAAACAATGCTGTCGGCTTAAAAATTATACATCACTTTTACATTCTTCTAGCTGCAAATTTGTGTTGCAAAACAGCAAGTATATAGAGGATAGAAACTGGTGTTCTGAAACAAAAAATTGCAGTCGATTTTACTCATGCTCAATCCTCGAGCTTTAGGATGCTTTGCGCTAAGCCAAAATCGCATACTTATTTCCAGGTAGTAGACTAAATGCATCGAGCATATCCGTAGGGTTCTGAAACGTTCACTGCGCTTTCCGAAGGAGGGGAGCTGAACGCAAACTTGCCACGAAGAAGCGGCAGTGGTTCCCGTTGCGCATTTCCGGTAATGTAGCGACTGAAAACGCGCCAGCGATGAGGATAATGACGACGGTTTGTTGTGTCAGACAGATGAGGATTTTTACAGCAGCACTAAAACACCTGCGTGTTTGCTATTAAACGTTTCTGCATTCGACCTGTCCAAATCGCCCGACGTGCATAGACAGAACATTGTATCGCTCCGCCTGAGTTATTGATCTAAATGACTGTCTCTCTACAGGGTTCCATAAGGCCAATGCCCTCTAAACACTTCAAGAGTGGTTGTGACGCGGACCGCCCCTCTAAGGCTAATCGCGCGTGTACATTCACTTCCCCACCAGCACTACCTCATCACCATCCCGTCACGTCACTCCAGAACCTCACCACCAGAAGCATTGAGGTGCTATTCGAAGCCCTCTGAGCGGTTTCTTCAGCCGACTCTGAGCTTCAAATTACTGAAATATTACAGTTACCAGTTCATGCCAATTAGCCGGCCAAGTTCAAGACAAGTCTGTGTTGTATAGAGCCCCTAATCAGCGCATCTTCCATACACTAAGACGATTCTAGTTGCAAGCAATATTTACGGTCTGTCAAGTCATCGGTCAGAATTTTATCACAGGAAACATAAGGAGTATAACTTCGTTCTGTGTTGAGAACTTCTGAAATGACGTGCCTACAAGACACACTGCGAACATGAGACAATGTCGCATGTCAGGAAAGGACCGCGCAAAAAATCTCTTTGGTTTGTAAAGATTTCACTGGGGCCAACATCACTATATTATGGGCATAATGCCATGCGAACACGAGTACTTTTACATCGCTAAGAAAAACCAATTTTTCTGATTCCGAAAGCACAATTTAAACAAAACAGCTGCTGCACACTAGGACTCAAGATCGACTTCCTGCAAGAAAATAAATATTCGGGAGAGGGGCGCAATTGATAGGGAAATTAAAGATACGCTAGTCTAGTTTTGAAGAGGAATTACTTACCAAGAGACTGGACTGTGTGGTTGAATTCTTTCCATAATATGTCCAGGACCTTATCGACACCTTTTTTTCCCTGGTTAACCAAAAGATTGCATGAATATATCTTAAACACTAAGACTTGTCATGGGACGTATTTTACATGCGATACAGATAGTTGCCGTACTTAAACAGATTTTAGAAATGGGTTCTAAATTTTGGCGTGGTATAGAAGATTTTTTATTTCTGTATTTTCTTAACCAAGGCACCCACACGGCCAGAGGCATTGGTGGGGTGGATGGGCTAATTCGAGGACTGCGTTATTGTATACAACTCTCGAACAGGGAGAATTAAAGATCATGATAAAGAGAACAGAAACCAGATGTGCACCGACTAGCTTGCAAAAACTTTCTATTGGAGCACTTTTGTAACATTACACAAAGAAAGAACCATTGCGTATACTAGAATTCGCGACACAACTCGGTTATCTTTGCCATTCCATAATACTTTTGCGAAGGAAGTCCTTTACAATTTAGATCCTGTAGCAAATTCGCAGAGCCCCAATTCATACCCAAAACTGTTAGGCACGGTAATATGCAGTCTGACTTAGCTAACAGCAATTTTAATGGATTCAAATAGGTGGTAAGTAAAATCGAATACAAATAGAAAGTTTGCACACCCGATTCGTCTTTTGGTTTGCGAGCGAAAAGAGCCGTGTTGCCTGCCCCGATGCGGTTATCTACTCATTGCTGTAAAAAGATACTGCACTGCTGTCAGTTACCTCGACATCAGCGTAGTGCAGCGTGACACTCATAGGAAAATAAGTTTTCGTTCTACTAAAGACAGCGAATCAACTAGCAATAGATCTAAGTAAAAAAAGGCCGTGATGCGCGAACCAGTGTTTTGGAGTTCAGGCACTGCAGCCGATACAGCTAAACGTGGCTGAACAGGGCATCGTCAACCAATGTGGGAAGCCACGGGTCAGTTTAATGGACGTGGTCACACGAAGGGACACCATAGCTGTGCTGAACCTTCTGGGTCACGTAGACCTATTGTACCAGTTTTCTGCGCAGTGTCAGAGTGTGCACTGTTTTCAGAAAAGCCGTCAAAACAAACTATGGCATTTCCTCATACTATTTATTCGAAAAATTTTCCGATAATTGTAAACTTTTTTAATAGTGTCGAACAGTTCCAAACATGCCCTATTTGATTTTTTAGTTTGATGCCGAAATTGCCACGCAGAGCCCAACTCCGGCTTCTTTGATTAGCGTCCGGATGTAAAACTTGATTTGCGAAGAATTCTGGAGCTTATAAGCTTAATCTAACAAGGCGTTTTTGGATGAACATCGAAAGATTCAGCATACATTATATTTATTATCTCTGTTTTACAGATTTAATAGAAACACACACGAACTTCACCTTAAATTGTGCTGTACCTCGGAAAGTCGCCGCCTTTTCAAGAAGTGTGTACAAGATAAGGCTCTAGCAGGAGCCTTCTAAGTTAGCGGCATTGTCTAAATTCGCTTTCTGCTCCCGGCGCCCTAACAGCTCGAAAGGTTGTCGTGCTTCACCACATCTGGTTATGTGAATTTGAAGATATGTGGAACTTTAACGTACGTGTGTAATAATATATTCATCGCACGCGATTCGATGTGTCTGGAAGCCTAGCGATTCAGAGTGCGAAGAATACCCTAAGGACACAAAAAAAAAAAACATGTTCTACGAACCGCTCCAAAACAGAATGCCGGTTTTGAAAAACCAACCAGACTGCATAAGTATAATTTGGTTAACGCTCACAAATAGCTTCTTCTCTCAGCTCTGAAAGCGGTAAGAGTAACAAGCTTTTAGCGCCCTAACGGAAAGTTCAAACCATGCGCAAAGTAGATTAATATCTATTAATATGTAATTAATTCGACTATCCAACCCAGCCCGCTAGCGTTTGTTGACGGGAGCGGCAGCTAGGCAAACTAAAGAATTCTTCAAAATGAACATGCTAATCGATAAAAACCGTTCTGTTCGAACAGCACATCTAAACTTTGTCGCAAATTTTCATGAAATAGTAGCTAAGAAAGCAAAAACTGCTGGTTTGAATTATTAATATTTCACTGTGGATAAATTCGGGTGCTCCTTTATCCCGTCATCCTATTGGTTTTTCTTTTTTCACATTATATTTATTAAACAGCGTTCCAGAAGGGCTTCATTTCGAAGAGAGTGGCAAGTTCTTCTCGGAAATATTTGGTTACTAGCCTTCATAACCTACGTACTGCATTCCAGCGCCTAACACACTGCAAACTTATCCGGCAATACAACAAGTTTACGTTCCGCCGCCGTCTTACTCTGAGCTATGAAGGCACAGTGCAGCGTGTTGATTCTTGTGCCGTTCTAATGACACCGCCAACATGGCACGTGCATTTCGTTCGCGCGTTATAACTTAAGTTTGAAGTGCATTATTTAAACTCATGCACTCTAATGTTCGAGCATTTTGGCGCAGAGGAAATGTGAAAAAATGTATACATATATATGCGTTATTTGTTCTTTCGAACCTCGAATGGCACTGACTTAACGAGGGAAAAGATGTGGCGAACGGCCGCCATCACCGTCATGTTCGCCAGCGAATAGCTTGTTTCTGGTGGATATTACTGGGGAAAAATTGGTTTCGCCCTATGGAGCAAAAAGTACGGGGCCCTGCTATCGCCCAATGTTAGAGCCGCCAAGTTATAGGTGACCCACAACTGGTAGCGACCTATTTTATACACTATGTATCAAGTTTTCCGTGTCGTATCAATATAACCTGTTACGTGAAGCTTGCACGACACAATTTTGAAACGTGGGTCGGAAGATGGTTTAAAAGTAAGAAAAAAACAAGTGCTTAGGATGTTCGAGACGTGAAAATGCAGCTCAATATTTGCGAGTATCTTGTTGGCAGACACAAAGCAGATGGTATTGACGGGCAGCAGAAAATTGGCACCAGATTACCTGCACTGGCAAGATGCTTGCCATTTCTGCCGTGTGAATGCCGGTCCAATCGGGAAGCTACTTTGACGTCAGATGGGATTCGATCTTCGCGGGATCAATCAACGGAAATGCTCAGTGTTTGACCGCTGTGAGCATCAGGATGCGTGAAACGAGATCATTTAAACAGCTACTATTTACGATGGGTAATGCCTGATTTGTGCTGTAAACTGTCTATGAACTGCGTAATACATAAGGACAGATTTTTCATCTTTCATGTTTGTCTAAAAATTTGTATAAGGTTGCGTCCATAAATACCTTTTAGATTTGTTTTGAATATCCGCCCAGTCATTAAAACCCGGACAACTAATCGATGGCTCAAAGAAGAAATTATTTCAAAGGCCGTTCTAACTATCGCCTTTGTCCGCTAACCTACAATCTTCCACATTTTAAATGTTTGTATTATCGGGCAACGTAATAAACGATCCTTTACTTTTTCATCATGAAGAAGGCTTCAGGAAAAAGCAGCTGCGACAGTCAACGGCAGGCATTCATCCGTGACATCGTTTAGTTCATGTAATATGAACCATCAAGTCGACATATTCCTGGATTCTCCCCGGGAATTTCCAAGTGTCCACCGCGGACGTCTTGTAAACTTGTCCTCTCTGGGTATTATTCAAAACTTAGGATGGTTAGGTAATTTCTGATATGACGCCTGCAATTCACGTCCATCAATGGTGCCCGCCCGTCAGTTAAGAATGTTACTCCAGGTAGAACTCGGGCAGCGGTATACACTTGGTACTGTCGCTGTTTACAGAAACGACCTTTCCGTTTACATAAACGCCAAACTAAAGCCATTCGCTAACGAACCTCTCATATAATATCCCATTCGCCATTGAATCCCGAGGCACTTACACCAAATTACTCTTACAAAACAGTCGCTTTTGGCTGCGAATGGACCTCTTACCTTTAAATCTGATCAAAATTAAACTCTATCCGTTCTGTCGCAAGCTTGCTGCAATTGAGTATGGATAGACCCTCAAGAGAGTCCCAGTTTTCCAACATCATCGTACGTATACCTAGAATTAGAACTGATATCTCCGTTACGGGCTATAACCAACCTCCAAAATTGAAATTTGATCCCTTATTTGTCTTAGGTTATTCCCTGCAGGGGTACATTCAGCATCTCCTGAAGTGAAAAAACTGGTTCACTGAAGGTAACGAAACTTGTCCTAACTCAAAACTTGGTAATTCATTTGACGTCTATTTTAAATATAACTCACTCTCTACGTCGAAGTCTTCCAAAGTCGGGCTTATTGATTCACCACTTAGCAGAATTAAAAATAAATGGTCTTTAATGAATTTGAACGTTCTTTCTCTCTGCCACGCCGGATCATACTTTTTCTTTGCCTCCGCCCAGCTTCTTCTACTAACAACCTTGAAGCCACTTGCTATTGAAACCAGCGATAAGAAAGTCAAGCCACAATACCTATTGTCACCCCACAGTCCGTATCGAGAGCCACACTTTAGCTTTGAACAATTATTCTTTTCTGGATGTAAAAGCCCTCTGTACCACCGCTCAAAACGCCATACCCTAATGGAACTACTCCAATTCATTCCTCACAAAAGTTGCCAGCAATTTCGAGATCTGAAGTATTCATTTACTTGCTGCCATCCATGCTGCCAAGCGTGATTTTTTCTCTACATTTTCGAACTCTTCACAATTCACCGATCCTCTTCATTTTTCTTTTGCTTTCTAAAGTATCCCTGGTTCGTTGTCCTAGTATTTTCTGTATGCGTGGATTTGCTTTAATTTGACTTTCTTCATATGTAATGCCCTTGGGTCTGTAAGGATGAAATAAATACAATGAAGTATTTCGGTATTTCTTGGCGGAACGATGCGTTCATGCGATTATTTTTGTCACGTTTTCGCGACTGTCGCGAATGCAAACTTTTTTAGCTGTGCTTTTTCGGAAACATTTGATAATTTCGCCGCACGTCCAACATTCTAACTTCCGATATTATGAATAACCGCTTGCTTCCCACACTTAAATTACAAAAGCCACAAGAGGTGAATGACAACACATAATTCATGTGTGCAGATTCCCTCCCTACATTAGATCTGTAGGCGCCAACTAAAGTACCGTTCAATATAGAGTTGGTTCTCAGAGACGCGACTTCAAGCACGGTCGCAAGAACGGATAACTGGCCATTCGTACGTTGTAGGCGAGTCCCCAAAGCGCGGGCCTGCCCACGAAGACCGCGCGGGCTCCGAGGCTGAGGGCCTTGGCAGCGTCTGCTCCTGAACGCACGCCGCCGTCCAAGTAGACCTCCATCCGGCCTCCTACGGCTGCCACCACCTCGGGAAGGGCTTCGATCTATTTTGGGGAGATCATGGTACGTTTTTCAGGCACTTAACAAAACTCACAAATTCTAAACCAAACCATTTCCAGAAGGAGTTATGCGCAACATAGCGTACCACCGTGAACAATTGATACGGTGCACATGACATTTGCATCTTGGTGACTAGCGGTAGAAAAACAAGCGCTTTTACCAGGGTAAATGCTGGAGGCGAAAATAGCCGCCTTCAGCTAGGGCACTGTGAATGCTGTACAGGTGGGCCTAGAAGATTTTGGATCAGGAAAGGAAGCCTTGAGCTTACGGAATTTGTAATCATTAAACATACATGGTTCTTATATAGGGCGACGCTATATAAACCGCCAAAACCACACACACACGCACGAGAGACGAGAACGGGACAGAGCGCCTCAGGGGTGACCGAAACCTTCTTGCAGGACATGAAGTATAGGACAGTGAGAGCTGGGGCAAAGGTCCCTAGAGAAGATGTGAGACACGTGGCGGTGCCGTATGTGCACAAGTTGGTCCACAATCTGAAAAAGGTTGCGAGCAGGCATAGTGTTCTGCTCGTCATCTCAGTCCCCCTGAAGCACGGAAGCGTTTGCCCTCGAATCGAAAAAGAAAGGAAAATGGAAAAGAAAGAGGCTGCGGAAATAATCATAGGCGACCATTTATGAGATGTACCGAAGGGGGAGTTAATGAAATTCTCTTCTCGTGCTGTCGTTCCTATATAGGACAAACCTGCCCTGTGTCAGTGAGCGAATCAGAGAAGATGAATGAAACGTGGAGAAAAATAAAGAGGGCCCAAATTTACCAAAGCATATTAGATCCCGCCCTTCACGCTCTTGTCAGCCATGTTTTTCAAAGGTGCGGATTCTTGCCAGCAGTAGCAGTGTGTAAGCCAGAGAACTGACTGAAGCGTTCTACATAAACAAGAAGGGCAGTTTGTGCATTATGAAAACATGGATACCTTTGTGTAGGGCAGGAAAAAAAGTTTTTGAGCGATGCTTATCGTGTACGACTTGATCTGTGAATATGTTCTTTGCGCAGGCGCTGCTTGACTGTGTATATACGCATGTAGTTTTTGTAAAATAAACCACTGTGTATGGCGCTCTGTCCCATTCTATTCTCTCGTGTGTGTGTGTGTGTGCGTGTGCGTGCGTGTGTGTGTGTGTGTGTGTGTGTGTGTGTGTGTGTGTGTGTGTGTGTGTGTGTGTGTGTGTGTGTGTGTGTGTGTGTGTGTGTGTGTGTGTGTGTGTGTGTGTGTGTGTGTGTGTGTGTGTGTGTGTGTGTGTGCGCGTGTGTGTGTGCGTGCGTGCGTGGTTTTTGGCGCCTTTATATTGCAGTGATCAATTGCCAACTAGCCCAACAAGAAGCACTCTTCAGCCATAATGCTGGCTGCGCAGAGTGAAACCCGCGTGGGAACTTGGCTGAATTCCGCACAGCCGGAATCGCTATGAATGACAGTACTTCAGGCGAAACATACTCGTATAAATTGGCCTACCACACCCTGTAAGCGAGCGTCAGGACCTGATATAGCGGAAATGAGAGTTCATCAACGCAGTGACTTTGGTTGTCACGGAAAAGCTAGAGGTCCACCTTCAGTGGGCCGCGTTTAAATCTTTTATTGCGACAGCATTTAGGCTCTCGTCTTGCAAAAAAACAGTCGATTTCTAAGTAAAAAGTCCTGCGATTAGCTAAGAGGGTCGCCCCCAATTCAGGATTGCCAAATTCTAAAGTCTATGGAGTAGAATGCTCGACTACCTCCCATGTCATTATCATATGGTATTGTAGAAAGTTGCGATGTACTGAGCACCGCGAAATTTAAGAAAATATGAACTACAACGTTCGAGTGCATTCCGTTGGATTATCACAGAGAACTACGCTAATTCGACCCACTTTGCAGCCTTCGTCTATCCACCTATGACCAATATGCCACCTTAATAAACCCACTAATTCCCACTAATATACATTATTCTATTTTCCGGGATGGGCCTATTTTCGAAACTCGAGGGGTGCTTTGAATATTTTTAGGTGGGCCAACTGCCGAATGCTTTCGCATTTTCTTTTTACGAATGTGTTTAATAAAGATTCATGTTTTTAAAATAATCTCTGTGACATGTGCAGAAGCTTTGCAGCGGTTTATTGCGTGAAGAGGCACAACAAGAGATGCGGTGGAAGTTCTGTGAAGCATCTTGTGGACTAACTGCGGTAGAAAGATGTGCAGCGGCGGGAGAATTTATCAGCGCAAGAAAGCTTTGCATATATAATTTATTTCTGTGAAACATCTCATTTCGTTCGCGGTTGTTAACTTGCATGATTGCTCTTCATTTAATAGTAGTGAATGGCAGAATCACCTTCTGCTAACCGTCTAAGCACAGTTGTGCTACAAACGTGGGAAATGTAACCAACATGTTTCTTGTGGGGAAAGTGCAATCCTAAATTCTTGAAAGGAGGGTGGCCATTGTCATATGCCGGTCACCCGGGCCACGTGCTAAACATGGCTTCGTAGAAATAAAACGGTCAGTGAAGTAGGCTACGGTTTAGTTAAAGCATTCCGTGGGAGTAGTCTTTATCACTGCTAATAATTTACAAATTTTTAAAACTCAGCTTTGATGCGAAAATTTATTTCCAACAAAACATTCGACGACATACTCGCTTCCGTTTCCTTGCTCTGGCCACAAAAGTGGATCAGGCGGGAACAGACACGCCATTCTTGTCAATTGTATTGTTTTTAGAAAAAAAGAGGGCCTAGCACAATCTATAAAAGTGTGCTTTAACGCAGAAATAATGAATTTAAACTCCTTAATAGATTTAACGATATATGTTTCCATCTAGACTAATCTCAATTGACATTTAAAGATAAAATTTTGCTACAATTGAAATGTTATAAAGAATAAGATTTGAGATATGAATATAGATAAAGAAATCAATCAAAATTTTAATTATCAAATTTAATATTACAATTCAATCGATTTATTTAAACTCAATATTATTTGGTAAAGCAAAGCCAAAGTGCCTTTCTCCAATGCGGTCTCGGTTTCATAAAAGGTTCAAGGAGGGTCCCCGTAACGATTCCCGCTTTTAAAGACAGATAAAACTGCAGGCTTCCGACTTCACAGTTGAGCATAGCGACCTACTGAGAACAACATTTCCGGAGCTGCGCAGGACTCGGGAAGTAGTAAAACACGTAGTTTTATTTGCGATTTTCGAAAGCTTTAACTGGTGAATGTATTGAACGATAGGGAATTTAAATATCTAGAATGCGATTCGGCGTTGGTAGTGCCTCAATAAAATAAAAGTTGCCGTTCATTTATTTACCAGATTTCGGAATCTCCGCATTTTAGGCCTTTCCGAGCCTGCCGCACGGAACAAATTCCGCGCCAAATGTCATTGTGACATAGCACATGAAATGAATGGTGTAAAAAATTCTTACTGGAACCCCAGGAAAATCCCTTTATATGTGCTCGTGCTGCTTCCTAAGAACTGAGAGGGCAGATAAAAGAAAATGTCTTCTTCTATACCTGCATATATTCCCGAATGAGGGAGACCTGGACTCTTCCTACAAGTGTGGCAAAGTGGCAGTCATGGCGAGCTATTACCCAAAGTGTCCTGTACACTGACGAAAATTCCGAAGTATTCGGGAATCTCAATAGCCTGGTTCAAAATATTATATGCCCCAAATCTGCAATAATTTTGCATGTTATTCGGATTCAGGTGGCACGGAGAAACCAGGATTCACTTCTCGAGGCCTGCTACGCATAAGTTCCGGCAAAAACCGCTTCGTGTCATTTGTTTCCAGGTATAAATAAACGGGTAGCCAACGTGGTACAAAAACTGGGGTCTATATACTACTAACGTCTCCGCGTACCTGGCTTTATTAAGTTTATTTTATTCAATCGATGCAGAAGCTCAATATACACGTTAGATATTAGTTCCAGCAAACGAGCAGCGAAAAATGAAATCGACGCAGTACATCGCATGGTTATAGCAGCCAGCAGCGGGGCTGAAGAAAATTGCTTCTAAGCAAAGGCGACAAAGACGTTTTTAAAGGGTGTATGAAAAGTGTATTGAAATTTCCGCAGATGCAAGAAGGTTCATAATGCCGCGGCGTGTAGCACAATAAAAGCATCCAACGTCTTTGCCTGCACACAATGTCGCTGCCGAACGCAGCGTCACCAGTGTTTAAAAACAATGTTTGTAGACATTCCCATGAAGACCGCACGAAATAAATACGAATGGCGGGATCTTTCGGGCCTGTATTCTCCACCGCTACGTTTTCCAAAAGTGAAGATCGTAGGATGCGAAAAAACAACTACTGGCCCTCTGGAGCAAAAGCGATCACCTCATATTGATGCTGACTGCGTATTATTCGCGTCATATTTCAGGACATTTGCACACAGCAGCGGCGGCAGGCAGCACACTGTGAATCTGCGCTAACTGCCACGCAACATTCTTGCCGATACGCCTGTTTAGATTTTGGCTTCACTGGATTTTTGCTGGAACCTGAATTTCCCCCCGCCCTCCTGATAAGGACTGCTGGCTTGGCCACCAGTTGGTCGTCTTCCGGAGCATCGAGGTGGCTTGGCCGTGCTTAAAAAGGCTGCATCCACAGGCTGCGCCGACATCTGCACAAAGCAGCGGCGGCAGACAGCATACTGCGGATCTACGTTAACTTCCACACAACATTCTTGCCGATACGCCTGTTTAAATCTTTGCTTCACTGGATTTTAGGTGGAACCTGACTTTTCCCCCGCCCGCCTGATAAGGACTGCTCGCTTGGCCACATGTTGGTCGTCTTCCGGAGCATCGAGGTGGCTTGGCCGTGCTTAAAGAGGCTGCATCCACAGGCTGCGCCGACATCTGCACACAGCAGCGGCGGCAGACGGCATACTGCGGATCTACGTTAACTTCCACACAACATTCTTGCCGATGCCTGTTTAAATCTTTGCTTCACTGGATTTTTGGTGGAACCTGACTTTTCCCCCGCCCGCCTGATAAGGACTGCTGGCTTGGCCACCAGTTGGTCGTCTTCCGGAGCATCGAGGTGGCTTGGCCGTGCTTAAAAGGCTGCATCCACAGGCTGCGCCGACATCTGCACACAGCAGCGGCGGCAGACAGCATACTGCGGATCTACGTTAACTTCCACACAACATTCTTGCCGATACGCCTGTTTAAATCTTTGCTTCACTGGATTGTAGGTGGAACCTGACTTTTCCCCCGCCCGCCTGATAAGGACTGCTCGCTTGGCCACATATTGGTTGTCTTCCGGAGCATCGAGGTGGCTTGGCCGTGCTTAAAAAGGCTGCATCCACAGGCTGCGCCGACATCTGCACACAGCAGCGGCGGCAGACAGCATACTGCGGATCTACGTTAACTTCCACACAACATTCTTGCCGATACGCCTGTTTAAATCTTTGCTTCACTGGATTTTAGGTGGAACCTGACTTTTCCCCCGCCCGCCTGATAAGGACTGCTCGCTTGGCCACATGTTGGTCGTCTTCCGGAGCATCGAGGTGGCTTGGCCGTGCTTAAAAAGGCTGCATCGACAGGCTGCGCCGACATCTGCACACAGCAGCGGCGGCAGACAGCATGCTGCGGATATACGTTAACTTCCACATAACATTCTTGCCAATACGCCTGTTTAAATCTTTGCTTCACTGGATTTTTGGTGGAACCTGACTTTTCCCCCGCCCGCCTGATAAGGACTGCTGGCTTGGCCACCAGTTGGTCGTCTTCCGGAGCATCGAGGTGGCTTGGCCGTGCTTAAAAAGGCTGCATCCACAGGCTGCGCCGACATCTGCACACAGCAGCGGCGGCAGACAGCATACTGCGGATCTACGTTAACTTCCACACAACATTCTTTCAGATACGCCTGTTTAAATCTTTGCTTCACTGGATTTTTGGTGGAACCTGACTTTTCCCCCGCCCGCCTGATAAGGACTGCTGGCTTGGCCACCAGTTGGTCGTCTTCCGGAGCATCGAGGTGGCTTGGCCGTGCTTAAAAAGGCTGCATCCACAGGCTGCACCGACATCTGCACACAGCAGCGGCGGCAGACAGCATACTGCGGATCTACGCTAACTTCCACACAACATTCTTGCCGATACGCCTGTTTAGATCTTTGCTTCACTGGATTTTAGGTGGAACCTGACTTTTCCCCCGCCCGCCTGATAAGGACTGCTCGCTTGGCCACATGTTGGTCGTCTTCCGGAGCATCGAGGTGGCTTGGCCGTGCTTAAAAAGGCTGCATCCACAGGCTGCGCCGACATCTGCACACAGCAGCGGCGGCAGACAGCATACTGCGGATCTACGTTAACTTCCACACAACATTCTTGCCGATACGCCTGTTTAAATCTTTGCTTCACTGGATTTTAGGTGGAACCTGACTTTTCCCCCGCCCGCCTGATAAGGACTGCTCGCTTGGCCACATGTTGGTCGTCTTCCGGAGCATCGAGGTGGCTTGGCCGTGCTTAAAAAGGCTGCATCGACAGGCTGCGCCGACATCTGCACACAGCAGCGGCGGCAGACAGCATGCTGCGGATATACGTTAACTTCCACATAACATTCTTGCCAATACGCCTGTTTAAATCTTTGCTTCACTGGATTTTTGGTGGAACCTGACTTTTCCCCCGCCCGCCTGATAAGGACTGCTGGCTTGGCCACCAGTTGGTCGTCTTCCGGAGCATCGAGGTGGCTTGGCCGTGCTTAAAAAGGCTGCATCCACAGGCTGCGCCGACATCTGCACACAGCAGCGGCGGCAGACAGCATACTGCGGATCTACGTTAACTTCCACACAACATTCTTTCAGATACGCCTGTTTAAATCTTTGCTTCACTGGATTTTTGGTGGAACCTGACTTTTCCCCCGCCCGCCTGATAAGGACTGCTGACTTGGCCACCAGTTGGTCGTATTCCGGAGCGTCGAGGTGGCCTGGCCGTACTTAAAAGACTGCATCCACAAGCTGCGCCGACATCTGCACACAGCGGCGGCGACAGACAGCACACTGCGGATCTGCGCTAACTGCCACGCAAAATTCTTGCTGATACGCCTGTTTCGATCGTGGCTTCACTGGATTTTTGGTGGAACCTGACTTTTCCCTCGCCCGCTTGATAAGGACTGCTGACTTGGCCACCAGTTGGTCGTCTTCCGGAGCATCGAGGTAGCACGAAATGCGAAATGCTCTTTTTCGTAAATTTTTATCATGCAGAGGTAAAGTGTTATTCGCAGAATACAAAAGAAAACACGACAAGTTGTGTACCGATATAAAGAAGGCACGCATTCGCTATTATCCCATCAAATTTGATGACATTTTTTATGATCCTGAAAAGTCTTGGCGCGTTGTACAAAGTTTACTTAGCCAACGTCATACCTTTATACCCACTCAATTAAAGATCGATAACCAAATGTTTGGCGGTGCGGTTCTGAGCAATGAAGTCTATAACTTTTGGGTCTTTTACTGGTCGCGGTTCTTATGAGTGCGAAAACTATATTCAATGTAACCCATACAACTCCATGTTTCTTTACCCTACCACAAAAACTGAAATCAACGGTCTTAAAAATAGCAGTTCTTCTGGTTTTGATGGCATTTCCGCAGTGCAAATGAAACCTTTTCTGATATTCTCTCTGAAGTCCCATGCCACTTAACAAATCAGGTATTATCTACAGGGATATTTCCAGATAAAATTAATATTGCTTAATTCATAGTTCTTGACAAAGGAGTTGCTGCCGACTGTATCAATAACTATCGTTCATTATCGGTGCTCCCGCTGTTTTTCAAAATAAAAGAAAAAGTAATTCATCTAAGGTTAACCAAACACATAACTGAAAATGCGTTGCTCTCTGCAGCACAGTATGGTTTCCAGAAGGGGAAATCAACTGAATCTGCACTAGTATTCATTAGAGATAAGTTAGCATATAACATAGAAATGCATTTGTTTAGCATAAAAATTTTTCTGGATTTTAACAAAGCTTTCGACTCAATTAAACATCAAATACTTTTACAAAAATTACCGCACTACGAATTAAGAGGTGTCGCACTCCAGCTATTTCGCAGCTATTTGCTCAACCGTTCTCAATTTGTCATCTTGAATGATATTCCGTCGAATTCGGAGTTCATAAAATATGTGATTCCTCAGGGTTCCATCTTAGGCCCTTTATTATTTCTTATATATATTATTGGCATCATTGCTATCCCTGGAACTTCTAATTTATTGCTCTATGCCGATGCCACTAGCGCATTTTTGCCTCACGAAACTTATCCGCTCTAATGTCTGTGGCAAACAGATGGCTTTAAGATCTGCCGGAATGGCTTTTTGCCAACCAGCTGATGTTAAACGTTAATAAAACGATACATGTAATTTTCTCAGCTCTCAATAAACAATAATTAATTCTACAACACTTTCTCTCCAGTTTAGCTCTCTAGAATTTGTTTCAGTGCATAAATTTTTAGGCGTGATATTTCACGAAAACCTCTGTTGATGTTACCATGTAGATTATGTAACCAGCAAAACTGCCCGATACATTGGTATACTAAACAAATTTCGCCCCCTTCTCCCAATACATTTGAGGAAGCAACTATATTTTTCCACAGTCCAGTCTCGCGTGCAATACTGTTTGTTGGTATGGGGAGCGGGCAAGAAAACAAGCATGGAAAAGATTTATATTCTACAACAACTGGCCTGCGTTTCATTTACAATCTGTCTAGATATGACTCTGTTTCAGCATACTTTAAAAGAAGTCAGATATTAAGTATAACAGCACTCTATAATCAACGAGTGTCTGAATTTATATACATAGAACGCAAAAATGATTGTAGTGCGTGTTTAAATACGTTTACTAATACAGACCCACACTATGGTTTAAGAAACGTCAACTTGCTAAAACCTCGTATAAGAACCGGGTATGGTGAGCAGTTAATTCACTGGCAAATCCCGAACCCTTTGAACTGTTACCCTCGAATATTTTATCTTCTTGAACAATCATCACCCTTGTCATCCTTCAGCAAAAAAACTAAACTATACTTTGTGGAACATATGTGATTATTCGTACCCTTTTGCTGCTGTTTTCTCGCAGCCTCTGATTTTCTAACTGTTCATATGATGTACGTAAAGGGATGAATTTTTTATGTGCTTGTATGTGCACTTTATCCGCGACCAGTGACCGACAGGTTTGTTTTGCTCCATGCCCGCCAAGTTGTTTCACATGTAATCTGGGCTGCCGAAGGCCTAGTCAGGCGACTTTACGTCTCTTTTAGCCTCGGTTTAATGGCAAATTTGTAGTTGCTATAATTTCAATAAATTTAAAATTTCCAATTTTCATGTTTGCCGTAGCAGAAGAGGAAGTCTGAGAGTTGGTTTTTGACCCATGTATTTAGATAGATCTAAAAATAAATTTTCTCCTATATTACCTCGTAGGTTTGGTGACTGCTTCACTTTTCACACTATTTTGAACAGCAGTGGATCTTTTGGTAATTGTGAAACGATTGTAGTGATGACGATATGATGACAACGGAGCACTCTGCTTAAGCTTTAAATCTGAGCGGTCACTATGAAACAATAAGGAAACAGGACAATATGCATGGATTCGTACCCTTTGTAAATGGTCTTTTATGTAGATTTATTATTTTTAAACTGTGAAGAATTTGCGCGTTATGAAAGGGTGTCCTTATAGATTACAAATTTTGCGTACTCCTTTTGCAGGTACCACGTACAGCATCCATATTCTAATGTTTTTTCATAACAGCCATAGAAACAGAAGTAGTGTGATAAGAATAGATATACAGAACGTTTGACAAACGCATGCACCACAGCAGTTGCAGCAATGGTGCAGACATTTTTCTAAAGAGGTGCCGCATGGAATAAATGAACACGAACAAAAAATAAAATTTAGTTCAGGTATTGCCTCCAAGTTTACTTGCAACGTCCGGTAACATAAAAGAACAGAAGAATGACCTGGATGAAGTCTGACTTTAGAATGTATAGGGAAACATTTTCTTCATATTGGAAAAATTTAGCACCTGCTACCACTGCAATCAGGACATTTAACATTAGTCAGCTTTGAATGGAGGTTAAAAAATTGTGCAGTTTTCCTGTAGCCAATGATTGGCATTTAAACTGTCGAGCAGTAAGCGGCCGGATGTAAATAAAATATGATCCATATTTGAATTATTCAAAGTATTCAATTTTCTTTCAAAAGTCGTTGCCAGATTTTCTCGAGGTTAATTCCCGGCTAAATGAGTGTGTCGATATAAAAGAAAAGAAGAAATATAAGGCAGTGATGGAGACCCGCAATGGTAGTGCGTTGAGCTGTTATTTTTGGAGCGTGTCACAGTGAGCTCCTTTTGTTCACCGGCTAAAAAATCCTTAGTGGACAAATTCATAAAGGTGGCGTAAAATGTTTCCGTGTAGAAACACTAATACACACGACCCGAATGCGGTATAAAAGGTATGTGAATATTCTTTGGCAGTCCAGATCATTATATTAGTTTTTGATTGGCCGCTTTTTTGTCCTGGTCTAAAGTCATCAATGATCATTGCTTCCAACATCGGCTTACATGAAGATCAGCATACCCACTAATCGAGGTATTAATTAAAAAATCTACAGTGCATTTAGCGAGAGGAGTGCTCATACCAGTGTCAGCGTCATTAAGCTATAAACTGAGGCAAGAAATACATATCCTCAATATTCAGTCCTCCGCCTCATTGCCGATTGCAAATCTGCGTGGGCAAGAAATTTAAATTGCATATGCAGGAAATAAAATTAGTCTTGAAGAGTCCATGAAGGACACAACTACGACATGTACAGATGTCTGTTGTAGCCAGACAGTATATGTGTCTGGTTCACGAAGCAAACACAGATTTAGTTGATGAAAATGGTGTTACATGAGAAACCTGAACTGGTTGGAGCGTAAATGTCAACCACCCTAAATATATGACGACCACCTTACCGATCTTCTAGAAGTAAAAAGCACAGTAAAAATCCTGCCGGCTCCCGCTTAAATGTTCGAAACTTGGGGAAAACAGAGTGCTTAAAACGGACTGCTACGCTCCGGCCAAGCATGGACAGCGAAAGCCGAGAATCAACGCTCAGGCATAAAATGAAGCAGCGAGGGATAAAACTAGGGGCAGCAACAGCCTGCCACTGGTCAAGACGAAGGCGTAGACTTAGGGGAAGGGGGCATGTAAGGCAATCCGCAGATTACTGATTTTCTCTCCAGGTAAGATAGAGATATCCAAGGGGTCAAAAGTGTTCTCATGGGAGAAAGTGAGATGAGTAGATGAGATTTTGAGGTGGCCTGAGTTAGCGCGAACGCAGCAGGCGCTAGGCTTCCCATCTCTCTTGCAAAGGTAAGTAAATCAAACACTTTAGCTTGTCAAGCAGTCAAAGCATACCGTTGCCGGAAGTCCGTCCAGCTGACGTCCACCATGGTTCGAGACCAGTATTGCGTCGGCGCCATATTCCATTGCTTTCTGTGCTGCCTCAGCTGCAATCCAGGAGAGTAATGGCATTCGCTACTTAGGCCCAGCATCTAACGCTTCAGGGAACCAACGCACGAAAGGTAACACTGCACACAGCATTCAAAGGTAACAGTCCGCGATGGACCTTCACTTGAAAATCTTCATCGGTGTAAAATGAACACTGTCTTAAAACCAAATTTATGCACTCAACATAAAATAATTATTTTTAGATGTTCTGAGTCAAAGTGGGCAGCAAATTATTTCGCTGAAAAATACGAGTGCTTCGACGGGAAGGAAACACTTACACCTGTACTCCAAGCGTTCACGCGTGTTGCTAAAGTACCAACCTGTTAGGACGCCCTTTAAAACGATGGGTAGCTTAGAGATGCGCCGCAGCCAGAGGATGTCTGCCCAAGTAGTAGAAGGTGAGAACAGCTTGTCTACGGAGTTTGCATTGCCCGGTTCCAATGTAAACGAATGGCCAGGGCTCGACGCCTCCAAGTTTGCAAGTCTGCACGGTAAAAGAAGAAAATTAAGGCCAATCATTATCTGCGCTACAGTAGGCTTGAACGCAGGATAACGTTTGATGGATTTTTTTGTGCGCCAAGGATTGTTATTAAGAAACGCTTCATTAACGTCAGTTGACGTAACTTCGTTTGCAAACGGGCTTTCCGGTTAACTTACAATGGGAGCGACGACAAAGTTATTTTTTTAATTATACCCTCATTTGTGCATGAACTTGATTAAATGTAGCATATGCCAACGCCTTTGGTTAAGGGCCATTTTCCCACCTGTGAGCTCCTGACTTAAAAAAAAGAAAAATTATGCGGCGTCATCAGCAAATAGGAAATGGTACAGGAAATGCCCGGGGAAACATTTTTTATAGATGAGTGATTTGCCAACATTTTTCTCCTTCACTCCTCCAGAAGAGCTGGCAGGCAAATGCAGCATGTGTTTTGCTTTCCTTTTCCAAAAGTATTCTTGTAATCTGGAACAAATCTAAGCCTCTAAAGTAACCGGAGGTGTTTCAATCACTAAAAGAATCAAGCTTTATAGTAAAGGTGTCCGAGTGTTGAAAAAACTGTTATGCTTTATGGATAGCACAGTTAGTAGCGCTAAATCTAAAGGCGGGACGGATAGAAAATATCGCGGAACAAGAGCACACGCTGGAGCTTTGAAGTGAGAACCACGTGCACTTTTCGCGCTCAGTAAACATCGATTTCATTGCTTTTTGTGCCTATGTTGATATTTGCGCGGCAACAAAAGACGAAGTTTTTGCTATCGAAATTCATTTAAAAATCTTCCAGCCCGTCGATTCTAACTGGTGAAGTCTACGCCAAAAAGGACTCTGTGCTCACCGCTAGGAGGTGAATAACAGTGCAGTGGCGCCATAGAAACCTGCACCCAAAACACTTCTTCCACGCATCGCAGTTTACTTGCCAAATCGACCGGAAATGGCGGCCTCTGCATTTCATTTCTTACAGCTAAGGCTGTTGAGCGCCTGTTTCTGGCTTTAGCGTCAGTGTATTAGTAGTAGGGGTCGGCCAAACCGATGGATGCGTTGCCATGAGAGCCACTCTTAGGAAAAAGGAAAGTGTGAAGAAAGCGCAAGAAGGTTCTAGCGGAGGGTGGTTTCTACGCGGTAGTATGCCAAGAGGAATGACTTAAAGAGGAATACCATACCTTCAAGAGGACGGTATATTTATTGGGTCAAGCTTAACCCCGGTTTTAAGTAACCTGTTTATATACCAGCTTGACAAGGCTCATGAGTCGCCTTGATGGTATGGACGTTTTCAAATTCGCAAGATTTGTGGATGATTTCCTAATCCTTTCTAGCAGTGGCTCTGGCTCACTAAAGTCAAAGGCCGCAGGAATTTTAACCATTATGAAGGATTTTTTTAATTGACTTTATCAGGTTTTTAGACCGCAAATTTACCTTTCACCCTAATCACATCTGCTGGGCCTACCAGCGTCGTTGTAACAAGCATGTATTACCGTATCATTCTGCACACTCCAAACTTTCTAAAAAACCTATCGTCAATATGTGTTTTCAGAACTCTCTGAGAAAATCATGTATGCAGAGGACGTATGAATTTTTTAAGGAGCAGACCAAAAGGCTGACTGATGATGGGTACCCCGCCGATGTCCAGGTGTCTGTTGCCTTGAAGCTTCCAAGAAAACTGAATGAAGATCAATGTCAACAGCCCCTTATAGTCGGTGAAAAGAAGCCCTTTATTGTATTGGCATATTTTCTAGAGATTTATCACAATTAGTAAAGAATTGGACAGGGGGCGAATAATAATTAATAATTGTTTTTTTGGGGAAAGGAAATGGCGCAGTATCTGTCTCATATATCGTTGGACACCTGAACCGCGCCGTAAGGGAAGGGTAAAGGAGAGAATGAAAGAAGAAAGGAGGAGAGAGGTGCCGTAGTGGAGGGCTCTGGAATAATTTCGACTACCTG
Organism: Amblyomma americanum; assembly: GCA_030143305.2. Lineage (NCBI taxonomy): Eukaryota > Metazoa > Arthropoda > Arachnida > Ixodida > Ixodidae > Amblyomma > Amblyomma americanum. The sequence goes on along the minus strand of JARKHS020025031.1, from coordinate 25,960 downwards.
GGGATCTTTAACGTGCACTGATATCGCACAGCACACGAGCGCCTTAGCGTTTTTCCTCCATAAAAACGCAGCCGCCGCGGTCGGGTTCGAACCCGGGAACTCCGGATCAGTATTCGAGCACCCTAACCACTGAGCCAACGCGGCGGGTGCGGGCGAACGCAACTCTAGTTTTTCGGCACCAAAGAAACTTGCCTCATTGTGAAAGACTGGGAAAACCAGCAACGACAGAACACGCGGATGCACGACTCGTCATCAGTAGCCGTATGTGACATGCATTGAAGGTGTCGTATATAAAATTCCGTTATCATACGGGGACCATTACATCGGCCAGGCGGGGAGATGCCTCAATCAGCGAGTGATGGAACACGTACGCGACGTCAGGAACGGGAAAGAGATCTCTTGTTGACCACATTCGTTCATGCGAATCTAAAACGTGCAAATCATTTTTTTTTTGAAAAAACTGCTGCGCTAGCAAAAAGTAGGAACATGACCACGCGATTAATAACTGAAACTGAAGGGATAAATCCTTCGGGAGAGACATGTGTAAGCAGTCCTTGTATATTTTAATGCGATAAAGAACACTCGGTTCTGAGGCAACGTTGCTGCTAGCACAAGTGATGACGTGTCTTTGGTGTATAAATATTTGGCATGTGTGAACAAAAATTTGTTGGAAGTTAGCGCTCGTGTTGTTCGTTTCGTCTTGTGTACTGTACTACTCTGCGCTATGTTCTCTCGCTATGGTCCTTAACACAGTTGTTTTTTGCGAATGCGACAGACATCTGAGTTATGGGAACATTTACCGAAGCTATAATATCAATTCTGAGAGTCTTTCTTTCAGATTTTTGCGAAGGTTAAAAAACAGTGACTGAAGGCTAGAGCAAGGCTATTAAAATTGCTGCATAAGCCCAAAATTGCTTCTTGGCAGAGCAAGGCACCCATCATAGGATTTCCAAAATTGTTCCTCTCAGACGCAGTCCAAGGAGTGAGGAATCGTGCGCACGCATTCTATCAAAGTAAAAGACTTCTTCCATTTTATACTCAAGTTCTTCATGCTTCGATAGCTGGGTTGGTGAAAGCTGGCGCAACAGCCGAAACATCTCTGCAGGGTTCTGTCGACATGAGTCGTTCCTCCAATAAAGAAATTTCTTATACACAATAGCTTACACAGGTCTTGCCTTGTGTTTTTCTCCGCTTTTGTTTTCGTTTTTCCCGCTGTTATTTTTGAACATGCGATCTCTGATATACCACAAAGCGCTTGTCATGTGTTTTTCTCTCCTTTCGTTTTCGTTTTTCGTGCTGTTATCTTTGAAAACAAAACTTTTTATACATGACACTTCGTGGACACCGTTTACCCGTTGCGTTTTTTTTTTGCTGCTGTATAGGTCCCGCTTTTTTTTTTCAGAGTAAAGTAGGGCCCCTTTTGGGATTCTGTATGCGGTTACAATATATTAACACCATCGCAAAAAACTATAATGTAGGTCCTAAAAGAATAGAATAGAACACAGCTGTAATAAATTACTTCATAGTACCAGTTATGAATCTCATTAAAAAGAAAAGTCACGAAACCTCAGGAGGTGTAAATTAATTCACAGTGGTCAATTACAGTGTCTCCCAATGCGCATGCGCCATCAAAAATGAACAAAATAAACCCGGAGAGAAATGGCTACGCTGGATTTTAACGCGGAGAAAACTAGGCTTCATTTCGAAGAAGGAGCGCAGCGCCACAGTTAAAATTGGCGGTACACTTTGGTCTTTTGAGCACTTTGCACCTGTTCCAGCTTCTGCGGCTACGTGACGTCGGTGCACTCCCTAGAATGGGGCCACGAGTTACCAAGTCCCCGAGAAATACGCTACATACCCTTCGTTGGTGACAGAAGGCGGCGTGTAAAATGCTTTTGTTTCGCACTCCTTGTTCTTGACAGAGGAGAAAGTACATTTACGGAGATGTCAGCATAGCGAGTATTATTGCTTCTTTAATTGTTGCACACAGCTTTTAGCATCACGCTCTAGTGTATGCCGGCTATGAGACAGTCCGTATCTGAACTGTACAGATTGATGTAAACACCCTGCTATTATTTCGATCGAACTATCCACGGTTACACTTTTCTATTGTTTCCATCTATAAAACCGTGGAAAATATTTCTAACTATTTCAAGAACTTAGGTAGAGAAAAAAACAAATTCTTCCTGTCAAATGTGACTCACAGCCGCTAAATCTGAAAAAATTGCAGAGGAATAGAGCAATTTACTATTTTTAATTTTCTGAAATATTTGTTCACTTAATTTTCACGACGCTGTGTGCCGCCTTTGCCGAAAATAAACAGGTAATGGAGGTTGTTTCTTAGGTGTGTAGTTGAGCTCTTTTGACATTCATTATGTTAGTCAGTGTTCATACCTTTGGATTCATTTTGGCCGTTTAGGAGTGCCCTAAGCGCTCCACTATAACACCGAGAAGCAAACCTCGTTACCTTGGTGCTTTCGGCCAAGACAGTATGTGATCATGTATTTGGTTTAAAGGTTGAAAAAAAATGTCTTGAACATTGTACATTTGGCATTCTGTATTTCCAGCAAGCCCCAAATTGGTAACTTCTTTGAGCACTATGGTCAGTGTCTAAGAATCCTGATGAACTGGGGTAGACGTTTGTGTAAAAATGATAACCTGAGGCCCTGGGGTAGGCGGAACTTGTTCTTGGCCAGGCTGATGGCTTGTCCAGGTACCGGAGAATCAACGGTGAGGACGATCGCGCCGAAGCTTTGCGCTGCAGCTCTTCTCACCAGAGACTCCGTGATGGAACGGTTGCGAAATATGTACGTCTGCTGCCACAGCATACAGTCAGGGACTCTGGCTCTGATGTCTTCGATTGAAATGGTGCTCATGCCACTTACGATCATAACCGTGCCGACGTCTCGTGCAGCTGCAAAAAAAAAAAAACTGAACAAGTAGGTGAGGCATGTCTTCCAAAACTTGTGAAATTATGTCCACAATGTCTCACTATCTTATTGAAGATGTCACGCCACGTTTTCTCATAAAACATGATTATTTCCGTGCCAAATTGTACGGCTGCCATAACATCACAAATGTTCCATGCTCCTAGAGCCCTAAAAATACACGCCCCGAGACAACGTCTCTTTCGTCGATTTCAGAGAGACGAGTTACAGCATCAAACATTGAAGTAGAGCGTCTGACATCCCTTTATTGCCATAACCGCATGTTTTGTTCTACTTAAAGGCACATTTTCATTTGGTACACCCTAGAAGATAAGTTTAAGCGGTGCGTGCAGGTAGATTGTACAGCAAAGCGAATATCATGCAAGTACGTGATGAGCTGACTAAAAGATTCCTAGTTGATCGAAATTACGTAGTAAACTTTCTTGTTCTTGCCTATAGGTCTTAAGCTTATACTTCGTCATTGAAGGCAAAAACAAAGATGGCGAGGCGAGTTTTCAAATCTTCTGAATTTGCATGTCGTTGTTAATCTCGAGTGTAAAAAATTACAGTTTAGAAACGTCATTCATATTTAAATTGCACGCTGGCAGTTTATACATTATTGTCGCTGGAATTTCTAATGGATGAAGTATAGAAGGAATTTCTGTACTTTGCTATATAAGAAAGGTTAACGTGACATCGGCGATGATGCCACCTGCAGCGGCGGCACTTTAAAACCCGCAATGGCGGGCACCCAACTGAGCCAACTTTTTTGGAACCACAAAGCCTATTCAGGAAATTTAAAAGTTGTCTCGCCTTCATCTTCGACGGCGCTCAACTTCACCATATATTCTGGAACCTTAAACGCAAATAAAAGAAACATGAGCAGTAAATTTTTCGTTGCAAGCCGTCTTTAAATTCATAACAATATCATCAACTACGGTAAACAATGCCTTCATTTTTCATCCATATCATTTTAGAATTCTTTCAACTCAGACATAAAAAAAAACTAATACGCTTTGTTCAGGGTTAAAATAAAGCTTTTCTTTCTTAATATATGTTTTTTTTTGTTTTTGATCCTATGTATAGCGGCATCTGTGAGTGTTTTATTGTACATTCTCTTGGATTATATGCCTTGTATTTAAATATTTCGGCAGCTCATATTACACTATGTATCTATCTATTTATTCTCGGCGTCGCAAATTAATGTGTTGTGTATTTCCTATTTTGGTGCTTAATGAAATTTATTTTCATAGGATGTCCCACCCGCGGCTTTGTACTATGGGACCTCTCGATGTATACGCTTGTAACTTTCTTTGGATTCCTTTATAAGCTTTCAGCTTTCAACTTTCGTACATAAAATCGTCGTTACTGTACATTCGATATGCACATAACAGCCAAACATATTTTTCAAGCTATGAAAAAAATCGGTACGCAATGTGAAAATCGCTTGGTGCCCAGCATACGGAACTAACAGATGATGTAGCAATTTACAGTTTTTGGCCTACTGAACTCCTCTTGTCCGAACGAGAGGCTAATCCGCCGAGAGCCTGACAGGCGACGTTATATCTTGTAGGCGTTCGGTGTCTTAACAGTTACGCTTTGGCGCACAGTCTTTGATGCTCTGGCAAGAGCTATTAGAGAGAAAGCAGAGCCCTTCTCAGTACCTCTCAATCAGTGTTCACTTGTCTTCTCTGCCCACCATCTCTTTTTTTCAGAGCGAGGGGCTCGCAGGGTGGTACCAGATCAAAGCGAGAATCGGTCAGAAAGCAGGAACTAAAAAGCAGAAAATTTTCAAACTTTACACAATAAGGAAGTCTGCTTATAATAATTATGAACCAACAATCACATGTGAAAGAAAGTCATACATGACAGCGCTAGTGTTTTGTGCTTCTCTTGTGTCTCGTCTTTGATTGCGCTGTTTTTCCAATTCGTAAAACATGTACCAACAAGCCCGTATTTGCCCTCTTCTGAGAGGCTAGAGCTACATTTGCGCTTTTTTAAGCGTAGATGAAACAGTTCAAACAGCTCGTCTAAGTACCATGTTAGGCCTACATTACACCCTCAAAGTGTGACATGACGATTAGAACTAATTATGTCATCATTTATAGAACCGTTGGTGCGTTCGTAAAGGCTTCCCCCGACTTTCCTGTTGATTTTGGTGGTCACAAAAATGTTTTCTGTAGCGACATGCTCGGGATGATATTCCACTGCAGTCCGCAAGTTAGGCACATTCGTTTGTTATGGTGCATTCTGCTTCTTCTGGAATCACTAAAACAAGCCACTTCAAATCTGCATGGGCAACTCTGATCTACATCTGTACGAATAACTACGCACGACAGAAGGGCGCCCTATGGCACCATGTACTATAGTACATCATGTGGGTACCAGCTGGAAATGAGCAGCCATTCAATAAGTGCGAGACCTCCATCGTATCATTCGGGCATGCGCACTACGTATGGGCCTTTACCTAGCATGATCTCTGCACCATGTGGCTGTTCTCATGCAGGCTATATATATCGAAAAGTCGTTCAGAATAAAGATTTCTTTTTGCTTCCACGTTCCGTGTTCGTTGTTGGATGCCGGAACATAGTGTCAGAAATGGGGTCGCGTTCACGTAACCAGTAACACGCTGCCAGAATTGGCGTTGCAGTACAGTGGCACAATGGATTTAGTGAGGCCACCACAGCTCAACGGAAGCACCGCGAAGAAATGGAGCCTGTTCAGGCATAGGTTCGAGCTGTTCCTGCAGAAAAAGGAGTCGACGAAAGAGCCGCGGTCGGAAGCAGCGAAGACTGCACTCCTGCTCTCCGTTGCTGGGAAGGATGCCCTACAGGCATTCAACCAACTTTTGTTTGCAGAGAACGAAAGCAAGAAAGATTATAGAGCAGTTACGAAGAAGTTCGAGGGATATTGCATGAGAAGCAGGAAAAAGTGTACGAACGGTATGTCTTCCACTGAAGAACGCAAACCGAAGGCAAGTTTTTGGGCCATTTTTCACGAGACTTGAAGCCGCTTGCATGAAGCTGCATTTTACGGACCTTAAATGACTTCATTGCCCATGACCAAATTTTACCTTTGGCTTTATCCGAGCTCCCCCGTGAAGAGCTGGATCATATGAAACGCGCAGGAATCGTTTTCAATGTCAGCGAACGTACAGACTCGGTGAGCCACTTTGTTTCAGCAAGAAGAAAGTATAGTAAATTGTGCGTATGCAGGCGCATTTACAAGTGCCTGAAGAGAGAGCATTATCAGATCATTATCATTATCGGAGAGCATTATCAAAAAAGGAGCAACTGAGGCTGAGCTTACCGATGCCACTTTTTTCTCTAGCCACCACGCATACTCCGGCTTTCATAATATCACCTTGGGTGGAGCTACATCAAGGGTGTGCACAAATGGTGCGTCCTCTGTGCGCTACCGTTTCTTGAGACTTCCCTTGGGCATTTCTTCGGAGCCTGAGCTTTTTCAGAGAACTATGAATGAATCATTTGACCAGGCTCCAGGCGTGTATATCTATGTGACGACATATCGTTGGGAGGGGGGGAGGGGTGCACAATGGAAGAGCAGAATATCAACCTTAGCTCAGCCTTGTAATTAGCTAAAAACGCCGGCCTGACGCCTCTTGCGGCGAAGTGCGAATTCGGGGTCACGGAAATTGTCCTTTTGGGCTTTGTCATAAGCCAAGACAGAATGAGACCGAACCCGCACTGACTGCGCCATTAAGCGAAATGCATCAGCCAAAGCATGCGTTCACATAATGCTCGGCGTCGTGAACTACTTCGAGAAATACATACTGCGTCAAGCGGGAAGGACTGCGCTTATTCGAAGCCTCAGTAAAAAATAAAGCACCTTTTGAATGGTCCGAAAACCACTCCAAATAATGGCAAGCTGTCAGTGAAGTACTGAACAGTTCAAATTTGATATCCATTTTTCATCTTGCCAAGGAGACCACAGCGGTTTCAGATGCTTCGAAAACCGAGATCGGCTCGGCCCTCCTTCAGCATTATGGCAATAATTGGTTGCCGGTCGCCTATGAATCACGCACAATGACGTAGGCAGAACACATATGCGCACAAGCAGGAAAAGGCAATGGCTATTACTTTAGGGCGCCAAATATTTTTTCACTTTGTTTTATCACTGACAGCAACTGCTTCGAAAGCTATTGGTGACATGCCACCACGACTTAAGACGCTCATCCGGCGCTAGAAAAGGTACGATTAGATCCTCCACTTTGTGCCAGGGAAACAACTGTTCCTGGCCGATATGCCATCTATATCATTAGCAGTCATTTCAAGTGGCGTGGATGATTTAACGAATGACATCGACATATACGCAGTGGGCTTGATTTCGGAGTTGGTTTGCTGGACCGGCAGAAGCAACAGCCACTAACCCAGGCTTAAAGGCAGTGCTGTGCTACCTAAGGAATAGAGAAAAATTCGAAGGCTGAATGAAGCCATTTGGCCATGAGTTATCAGGAGTTCAAGGCATTGTCATGAAGAGAACTATGGTCGTCCACGCGAAGGACTACAGAGTTCAAATAGTCGCATTCATGACGGCGGCTGAGGCATACGTAGGTGCAAAGCAAGATCCCATCGCTTGCTATTCTGGACGAGACTGAATGTGGACCTTGAAAATAGGCACAAGGCCTGTTCTATTTCCCAAAAACAGGCGCACAAAAATCATACCCAGCCACCGGTTCATGCCCCAATCCCAGAACATGCCTTGTAGCGGGTTGGGGTTTACATCATTATGTACGGCGGGATCTCCAAGCTTTGAGTGTTTGATGCGTTTAAAAACTTCCCTAAAGTCCGAAAGCTAACAGACGCAACGACGTGCACTTTCAGTGCTAAACTGAGCTCAATTTTTGCTAGATATGGAATTCAACTGGAAGTCTGCACTGAAAATCGCGCTAAGTTTGCATCCCATGAATTTGCTTTTTCCGCACGCAGATATAACTTCAACTGTGTGACGGCGAGTCCAAGTTTCCCTCGTTCCAATAGGCCCACCTAGAAATGACTCCAAATTCTCAAAAGGATCATGAAGATGAGGGGTGAGTTCAAGGAGGACTTCTGGTTGGGTCTACTCGGCTACTGCTAACCGCACTAGCCGAGAGCCGGTCCTCGCATTATTGCTTCAGAGCATAACGCTACGCACTCGGCTACGAGACTTCGTGTCCTGCTCCACTCAGCAGGTGTCTATGCCCCTATTACGCCAACAAAGGTCCGTAAAAGTGCAAACTCTGCCCGAACTCAAGAAAGATGCAGTTGTAAGAATTGCAAGGCGCCAATCATGAGTCTAGTGGCACCAAGACTGTATCGCGTCGTTGCAGAGAACAACAAAATGCTTCGACACAGCCGGAAACATCTAGCCACACGAGAACCCTCTTTAGGGGAAGTAACGGAAGATGATTTTCACGGCGAAGAGGTTTTCCAGGAAAACGCCGGAGCGTCAAAATCACCAAAGCGCACACAATCGATGCCAAGGTGATCCACCCGACCAACGCAATAGGCCAATTGTCTTCATTACGACTGAGATTTAAACGAAGTTTCTCGTATCATGCTCTCAGAATCTTAAATATTGATCCGAGGGAGATGTATTGTATCAGTCGCGCATGCGCTCTTTGTGTCTTTGCCTAGGGTGATCTATGTACCACAGCTTCAAGTTCAATTCAATGACATTAAGTGAAGATTCGAAAGATGAATATTTTGACTCGGTCCTCAAAATTATAACGCTACCGTGCTTACCTTGGGCGGTACCAATTTCTCCGACCGGGTCGGCTATCATGTGTGCAGCCGTTGGTGAGAAGCCGATCGGAAGCGAGATCTTCTGGCCTAATATTGTGGTGGCGGTGTTAATTGTAGACACGTCCACAAGAGGCCGGGCTCGGAATCGCATTCTGTGAAGGGCAACAGCGGAAAATAAAGTACTACTCACGGGTAGTTGGAGCTATATTGAAAGAAAAGCAGTATTAATCGATAAAACGTTTCATAGCCAACAGGCCGTCTAACACCCGTCTCTGGCCCGCGTAGTAAGGGTAGAGATTTCGTTAAAACTATACTTTATTAACGTCATATCATGATACTCATCGTCTAGAATACGTTGATGCCGTCTCTTTGGCGCCCACTCAATTGAAATTAACTCATTCAAAAGGTTGCTGTAAGAAAAGTTTAGCATGACTGAGTAGGAATGAACTAAATTTTGAGCTGGTTGCATGAATTTCAACTCGGCTGTGCATATGATTCATACGAGCGGGACACACATTTGGGCTTCTGCAGCATGAAATGTTATCTTTATATTACTACCAATGCCAAGTCCTGATGGCGTCTGCTTCTTATGTGTCAAATGCAAGTATGAATCCCGGTTACACTGGAAGCATTGTTTCTTTTTCCTTACCGCACCATCACCTGGTGCTTCAACTCCTTGGAAAGAGGACATGCCTAAGAATTTTAGTACGGATGTGTACGGACGGCTCGGTTCAAAGAATCTTCCCTTATTTGTGAAAGTCGTAAAGTGCTTTTACTGGCTGACAGATTATCAAGTGAATAAACGAATTTTTTTCGCATAGGCGCTCTCCTGCCCATGACGTATATGTGACGTCACAAAACCGCGTTCCTAGGTTGTGGCTATCGGCATGTGCAGGATCCACTACGGCCTTCAGATTAGTTACCACGCTACAGTTACCACATTTAGAAAAGCCAACGCTCACCTCATGAACGCTTCCGTGTTTTCTCTCAGAGTCTGCTCCCGGTCTGCGCCACTGCCGATGTATGCTCTGGCGCCATTGTCGAGTTTCGCCTCTGCCACGCGCTGGATGTCGGCTAAGCTGAAGACGGGATCGCCTTCCTCTTGAAGTGGGTGTGCGTGGATTCGATGGCAGATGACTGTTTCGGCATATAAAAGGGGCACAAATTCTTATGACGCTGCGCAGTATTTGTAGCTTACTCAAGAGGACCTGATTCTCAAGTGGCTACGAACTCTGAAAATTGCGCGCGTGAAATTGAATATACGCAGCAGGAACAACCAAAGGCTTCGGCTTCTGACATTGAAGTTCTCTGTAACATACAGAGAGTATTAATTTCCAGATAGAAGCTGCTGGAAGCAAAGTAAGCCCAAACTCCGGCGACATGAGAAAAGCGCTGTAGACACATAACAAGGCAGCATAGAGAGTAGGATAGAAGAAATAGGCTTCAACGACGAAATATTTCTTACTTTCAACTCGCTCTCACGACGTAAATGTAATGTACTAAGCAGCCACGTTTTTTGATTTGCCTGGATATTCACCACGCTGCCATAAAACGAAGTTGAGCCACTCACAAAGCAGCGAAGTGGCCAGAGAGCGTATTGAAAAGACGTGTGCTCAAATAAAAAAAGATTGTTCGCCGTAGAGGTGCCTCCACCCCCCCCCCCCCTACTCCCCTAGCAGAAAATTTACTGATAAATAGTTTTCGGCACAACAGAAGTCATGGGACTGCTTTTAATGGAGGTTAAGTCGACCAACCAAAAATTGCTCTAACACCCACCTAAGGGTGAAGGGTCTCTATTGAATGGAAAGCTTTTGCAACAGAATAAATACACGCATCAATTCCGGCTGTTTTGACAAATTTTCAGTTAAAGCTAAAACTAAAACCACATAGGTAATGCTACTTATTGAAAAGAACATTATCCAAGGTTTAGTAGACAATATGTCAACGTAGCGCAAGCGCTAGTTCCCTAGTAGGGTACCAACTGTCAAAAGGTCGAGATCTGATAATGTAAATTTATTTAATTACTGATGAAGCGCTGATTTCGTTGAAGAACGACCACTCTGCTTTATCAGAAGGGGATAAAATCACGCCCTTATTGCAAAAAACAAACATTTTGTGCTAGAAAACTGCATGACCAACCAAAGACTCATTATCCTTCCTCCAAAGCATGAACTCCTATTAAAGCTTCGCTTTACTGACAAGCTTCCATAATTTGAACTTTGCTGTCGAGGTTAATGCCTTCATAGAGGGCCGGCTTAGAAACCAGGTTCTTCGTTCCTGAACAGTAAATGTGGAGCAACAAAATGTCGACTCAGCTGCATACGGAGAAATTTATAAGCTAGTTATCACGTATCCGGAAGTGCGCAGCATGTTACGGCACTTAACAATATAAACTACGCCTCAACGTTGCTAGCGTAGGATTAACTGACGGCATTCAAGCATAAGCGCTGTGCCGAAAAATTTACATGCTTTGCTCAGCATTCCGCGAACAACGATTACGCGCTCCATTTAAATCACTTTGCCACTTGACTCATTCAATCTACAGCGTTGCTGCGTAATTACTTCTCTTCGCAAAACGAAAATAAGAATATAACAAACACAGGAGCGACCCCAAGCACTTCACTAGCTTAATTTGGTCCTATCTCATAGATAGCAGTAATCCCGGTCTTCCTACGAGAACTGATGTGTTGTACACCAAATGAAACTCGATAAGCGTTTTGTTACACATTAACCTATTTTATTCACCCTCTCGGTTTGCAAACAGCTACGTAAATATCAGTATGCCGAAGTAAGGGCTAACACTGAACGACACTAAGGGATGCAGAAGCAATCGTGTCGTTGCTACGCTGAATACCGCCCTGTGTACATCGGCAAAAGTTACGTGTCTCCAGGTAGCCAACCTAACTAGCCCACTGTTTTATTCAAGTGGTAACAACCCCTCCCCTCTCATTTCCCCTTTCTCACCTTATTGATCTGACAGGTGTGTATGCAAAAGCTGATATTTCGAAACAAAACGCATAAATCACTACGAAGCGATATTGTGTACACTCACAGTGAAGCAGGCACACAACGAGGAGGTATGTAATCGTGCTTTGATTCGCATACTTGCAGCAACATGCTTTTGCGACCTGCTTGATGTCTTCTCTAATCTTAGCAGGCGAGATGTGATTTCTGCGAAGAAAGTGCAAGATGCGAGGAATACAATCATGAATACGACACAAGACAACTAATAAAAGAGCTAAACGTTGAGTTGCGCTAACTGGTGTGGATTCGTAATAAATCAGCTGCTAATAGCCTGATCGAATACGGCACAGGTGACCTCATTCTTCCTGAGAAGAAAAGAAGCTTCCCTATTGGGATTTCAATGATGTACTACTGGCTGCAAAAGCTAGTATGATCTGCGCTAGGCGGCAGAGAGAAGCACAACTGCATTGCTGCGCCACCTGCCGTCACAGAGCGTTGGGTTGATGCTCGCGGCACGCCTGGTGGGACAGTGGGACAGATGTCGCAGCAGTTCAATTGTGGTTAGTGTTCCCTTATATGATCCCGCAGGAAGCAGTGTTCAGCTAAGGTCTGCCATTTCGTTCTGATCTCTGCGCGAAAGCCTCTTATCGTGTGGCAGGATCCCCACGAGAATGCAGAACGCAGTTGAGAGGCATCCCTCTTCATCCCTATGGGGGCTTCACACTACCCCTTCTTCCATATAAGCCACCATGGAGGCTCAGTGGATATGGCACTCGGCGGCTGACCCTGACGACGCGGGTGCGACCTCTGCCGCGGCGGTAAAATTTTGATGGAGGCGAAATTATTGAGGCCCGTGTGCTTTGTGATATCAGTGCACATTAGAGAAACCCAGGTTGTCGAAATTTTCGGAGGCCTTCACTATGGCTTCCCTCACAGCCTGTCGCTTTGGGACGCCAATCCCCCATGAATAATTCAATGAAATCAAACCCTCTGCCAGATAACAAAGCAGTCTGCGCTCAAGATGGGAGCGGTAGCCCTATCCTCTTCGCATGGGGGACTCGACAATACCCCCTCAGCCGGAATTACAAACCAGACTCTGCTCAAGATGGGAGCGGCTGTCCCCTATGGCTTGTATGTAGGGCATGAGCCGACATGAACTGGAACAAAATACGCCAGCTTGATCATCGGATCGCCGCTGCGCGAATAGTGTTACGAGCTGCGCTGGGAAAGCAGTCGCGCAACTATGCTCACTGCGGGAGCATATACAGGCACATTAGTTGTTCTCTCCGCCACTCATCCAAGATCCAGCAAACTTTTGCAGCCGACAATACATTTCCCTTCGGGAAAAAAAGAGTGTTGGGCGTTACGATCTGTTTGCTCGGATAACTAGATGATGAAAAAAAACAGCCTGTTGTGAAAGCACTTTGCGAAAGCATTAGCAGTGAATGAATGCAGACGGTGGCGACAAAACAATCTCCTCTAGCTGTCTTTCTCCTTTCCATTCAAATAAGCTCCTATTAGCTCAAACTCAGTAGCAAGGGCAAAAATTAAAGTATACATATAAGCACTCTAGTATCAAGTAAAAAGACTGGTTTTGTTTCTCGAGAATACATGGCACAGTTCATCTGCATCCTTAGTGTTGCCGACCGGATCAATAACATATGTCTAATCACGTGGTGAAAACTGGCGCGGTACATGAATGTGTCTACAAAACAACGTAAAAGTACTTTCGCATTGCTGAATAGTAGGCCGGCGAAGAATGTGTGCAATGTAGGGAGGGGAAAGAAACTGGCCAAAAAATTGGTCAAAATTTTGACCAATCACTTAAGGTGGAGAAGATGTGTTATGATGGAGAATGTAATGATCGGCATCCACCCAAACGTAGCAGTAGCGGTACAAAGGAAAGCTATGCAGCCTCCATACAAACTCCTTCCTGCTGCATGGTTGTTCCCTCATTGTTCAAGAAATTGCACAACACTTTAATTGGGCCCTTTTTGGAAAGAGAGTGTAAAACAAATTGACAGCTGGCAAAATTGACAGTTGCGAGTAACATTAAGTACCGTTTCGTCCAGTAGCGAAAACAGATATCTTGTTAATCACTCAAAGGAACTGACTTCATCATCATCGTCATCAGCCTGACTGGACCCACTGTAGGGGAAAGGCCTATCACATGTTTATCTAATTAACCCTGTCCATTGTCAACTGCACCCACTATATGCCTGTAAACTTCTTAACATCACCCGCCCACCTAACTTTATGCCGCCCCTTGCAACGTTTGCCTCATCTTGCAATCCCCTTTGTTACTCTTAAGGACCAGCGGTTATCTTGCCTTCGCATTACACACCCTACCGAAGCCCATTTCTTTATCTGGATTTGGATTAGGATGTCATTAACCCGCGTTTGTTCCCTCACCTACTCTGCCCACTTCCGATCTCTTAACGTTACACCTATTATTTTTCTTTCCATTGGCCCGCTGCGTTGAGCCTGCCTTGAGCCTAACCCTTTTCGTCAGCTTCCACGTTTCTGCCCCTGAGGTGATTATCGGTAAGGTACAGGTGTTGTATACTTTTCTCTTGAGGGATATTGTTAAACTGCCATTTATGATCTGAGAGAACCTGCCTATATTCGCTCCACCCCATCTGTTTTTTCATATTATCTCTCTCTCACTATCTTAATCCGGATCCGCTGTCACTACCTGCGCTAAGTAGCATACTACTTTACTACTTCCAGCCACTCGCTACGAATTGTCAATTGCGGTTCCTTAAGAGGACTTTTGAACACAAGTTTGGTTTTCTGCCTGGTAATTTTTACATTCACCGTTCTTCCCTGCCAGTGTAACTAATTTATCTTGTTTTGCAATTCATCTCGTGAGTCACTCAGCAAAGCAATTTCATAGGTGAACAGCAGATTATTTAAGTATATTCAAACAATTCTTATCCACAACTGTTCCCAATTCAAGCCTCGGAATACTTTCTGTAAGCGGGCTGTTAATAAAATTGGCGGGATCAAGTCTCCCTGCCTGACACCCTCCCTTATTCGAAACCTATTGCTGACTTTATGGTGGACTATGTTAGCTGTGCATTTGCTATAGATCTCCTCCAGTGTTTTCATATAAGGCTCTTTTACACCCTGATTACGCGATGCCTGTATGACTGCTGAGGTTTCCACTGAGCCGAATCCTTTCTTGTAATCAATGAAGGCTATATATAGAGGTCGGTTATATTCAGCGCATTTCTCTATCACCTGATTGATAGTGTGAATATGATGTAATGTGGAATATCTTTTACGAAAGCCAGCCTGATCATTTCTTTCATCGAAGTATAAGGTTGCCCGGACTCTATGGCGATTGGCTTGGTAAATACCTTGAAGACAGCGGACAGTACGCTTATCAGCCTGTTCCTAATGTAGATGATGTTAGCATTCATCCAAGCATCTGGAACGCTTGAGTTCATAAGGCATTGCGTATACAGGGTGGCTAGTTTTTCTAGCATAGTCTCCCTCCGTCCTTGAACACATCTGCTGTTAACTGATCCTCACCAGCAGCTTTTTGCCTTTGCATTCTTCCTAAGGGTTTCTTTACTTCTTCTTTCGCTATAGACGGGATGACGCCTTGCGGTTCTCATTGCTGCGCATTGCTCATTAACATTCTTATAACATTGGCTACTGTATATATCTTTGTATAAGTCTTCTTCGGTTACTTTACCTATCTTATTCACATTACTAACAGCATTGCCCTCCTTGTCTATTACCGCATACATCCAGTTTTTACCTGCGCCTAGTTTCTTCTTCATCGCTTTTAGGCTACCTCCGCTTTTTAGAGCATGCTCGATCCTTTCCCTATTAAACTCGCTTACGTCGGCTACCTTGCGCTTTTTTTTAATTTCCAGAGCTCTCCTAGTTTTATTTTGTCTCTAGGGTTAGACGCCCTCAGGCTTTGAAATTTCTTAATCACATCTCTCGTCTCCTGAGATCGCTTGCCGGTATCCTGTGGAACCATCCTACCACCTAGCTACGGCGCACCCTGCAATGATAACAGTGAGATTATCTATTCTTTGAACACTAAGATTGCCTTCCTCACTCAAAGCGGAATGTCTGTTCCGCAGTGAGATCCAGGATTCCTCTACATTCCCCCTTCGAGCTAACTCGTTAATGGGCGTCCGCTTCACTAGTTTCTTCCGTTCCCTCTCCGAAAGCGAGATTAATTCGAGACCTTACCATTCTGTGGTCGCTACATTGCACCTTTCTGACGACCTTCGCATCCTACAAAACACCAGGGTGTCCACCTAGTATGACGTCGAATTTTAAGTTTCACCATTTGGGCTCTTCCAGGCGGATTTCGTGTTCTCTCGCTTGCGGAAGAAAGTAGTCATGATGTGTAAGTTAGTATAATCGGCGAACTCAACTAATAACTGTCCCCTGCTATTCCTAGAACCTATCCCATAAATGCCTACCGCCTGGTCCCCAGCCTGCTTCTTTCTCACGTTCGCATTGAAATTAACCATCGGTACAGTGTACTGTGATTTCAATTCGTTGATTGCTGATTCCACGTGTTCATAGAAGGTTTCAGCGATCTGGCCGTCATGGCTGGATATGGGACAGTAGGCCTGCAGCACCTTCAGCTTGTACCTCCTAATGAGCCTAATTACGTTAGCTGCTGCCCTCTCGTTAATACTATACACGTACAACTACTCTGTGTGTTTTAGGAGGGTTTAGCGTCCGAAAGTGACTGAGGCTATGAGAGACGCCGTAGTGAACGGCTCTGGAAATTTCCTCCACCTAGGTTCTTTAACGCGCACTGACATCCCACAGTACACGTGGCTCTAGAATTTCGCCTCCATCGAAATTAAACCGCCGCGGCCGGGATCGATCCCGCGCCTTTCGGTCCAGCAGCCGAGTGCCATAACCATTCAGCCACAACGGCACTCGGTAGCTCCTCTATGTTTACAGCTATGTCTTGATTGATGAGGAATCCCCCACCTTGTTCTCATATATCCGCTAATCCACAATAGCGCAGTACGAGCCTGCCTTTTATCACTGTATGCACCTCACCTGTCCTCCTAACTTCACTAAGCCCTATGATATCCCCTTTAATGCCCTCTATTTCCTCGAGCATCACTGTAGGCTAGCCTCACTTGGACAAGGCTCAAGCGTTAAACGTTGTCAGGTTGACATTGCACTGCCGGTTTTTCCGGAGCCAGTTATTCTTTCCGCCCTTCAGAGCGTCACTGGTCTCACCGCCGCCTTGATGAGTTGCTGTGCAGCAGCTGGGGACTTAGGGCCGATCCGGAGTACCCGGGTTAAAACCGACCGCATCGACGGCATTTCGATGGAGGATAAATGCAAAAAGGCTGCGATGTCAGTGCACGCTAAAGATGTCCAGGTTGTCGAAATTATACTGATGACTATCAACACGGCATCTGTTTCTCTCTTTCTTTCATTCAAACCTTCCTCCCTGTCCTTACGGCGTGGTTACGGTCTGCACCGACACATGCGAGACAAATGCGGTGCCATTTCGTTTCCTCAAAAATCAAATTTTCATATTTTTTGAGGGCCGAGGATTAATTGCTTTGTTCATAGAAGAAAGTGGCGAAGGACCACACCAGGGTGGCGAAGTCCTTCTCTGGTGACGAAGTGCGCCGTCGGTTCCGGTGGCGGAGAACAGGCCGCATCGCAGGCCTGGATATGCAATTCCACCAACACGCGGAGCATTTTCTTTTCAAACCAGGTGGCGAATGGCGGGTCGCCGGGATATGAACCCCGGTCTTCTTGCACATGAGGCGGATACTCTACCTCTGCGCAATCGCTGCATCGCTGCAATTTACTCATTGATAACCTCTTGGACATCTTGTTGCTAAGAACCTAGTGATTGGCGTTATTTATTAGTAAAGCAGATAAAAAATATCGTTGAACATTGAACGACACAATTTCTCTGAACTGAGCTTCACTCAAGATCACGCCAATAAGGAATAAGTGGCGATTCTTTAACTGATAGAATCAGAATATTATTGTGACTGCTCTAAATAAATTTAATTTATCGATGTGATCCTATTCCTGAGAAGCAGCATAGAAAGTAAGCACAGGCACATTATGGTCCCTAAAAGCGCACGGAAAAATTATTTCTTGAAGTTCAAAAAATCGGTTGCACGCTGGCTGCTGTTAGTGGCCGCGGCAAGTTTACTCTGTATGTCTTTCTCCTGATTATAAATATTTCGCACCGAAAGAAGTCCACGAAGAAACGCGCATAAACGTTTATATTACGAGCATGTAAACAATAGCGTTTAGGTGCAGGCTCTGCTGTCCTTAACCGTTACGAAGATTCCTTACTGGCTTATTGAAAATAGAGTTACAGCAGAACTACTCATGAGGAGTTAGAGTTGGTAATATGTTTTTAGCGCAACTTTTTACTAAATGTCGTCTGAATACGTATCAGGGAGTTAGCAACAAGGTAACAGCAATGAGGATGACTATTTTAGGAGCCCGGTGGGCGCATTCAACCGAGGTGAAATACAAGTATGCTTTCGTTATGAGACCTACCTTACTTGACCTCGACGAAATATCGGTGGCTCACAGCAGGCTAAAGACTTCCACCACAGCGCCGCTTGCAAGCCGAAACTTTTGCTGTGCTGATATAATGAAGGCACAGGGATGCAATATCCAACCGCTGATGTGCGCTTGGAATGACCACGCGCTTGCATGTGTTTTTCACATGTTACTACTCTATGCTTGTCCTGTCTCGTACAACGTTCTTAAGAACTTTCGAAATCCACTCCTATAGTGGCAGAATTAATCGTTGGAGGAATGCAATCGAAGGGCACCAGCGACCTCGCTTCCACCTAATGAACAATGACTCCTTCTTAGCGACCCGGTAATACTAAAAAAGGACACTCAAGTTTAAAGAACACAAATAAAAAAGAATCAGAATGAGATCGAATACAAAAACATATAAGACCTGCATAAAAATTAAGGAGACGCACAGCACATCGACATTTTTATCAGACGACTTGATTCGATAGTGGGAACGAGTTCATAGATCTCACCTGTTTTCACTTCGAAAGAAAGTACGCAATTAGAACTGCAGCAGGGGCCAAGCTCGGCTGAAATATGTTGCAAACCGCAAGCCGTCAAAATAGGGACACGCGACTCACAGCTGTGCGGCTTCGGAAGCGGAGCGATCGTTGATCCGGGATATTACGGACCTCTCGTCATTTTTCACTCGTGGTGATTGGAACTGCGGACTATCGCTGTAATTTTGGCAGCGAATGTGGATTTTACGTAAAAGGGATGAACAATCTGCCCTAATAATCTGGAGCAACGCCAATTGCCCTTTTATGTCGCCCAGAACTACTATAACATTACCGCACAGCAAGTCAAACACTTAAGAGACATATTCACCTCACCTCATTGTGGTCCTTCGTCTCGTGGCCAAATGGAGGCTCAATTTATTTTGTGAATGCACGTTCATATAGGGTCCGGTAAAAGCCTGCGAATCTACAAAATCGGATTTCGTATTCCGGTTCACAAGAATGGCGCTTCAGTGTGTGGGTAGCCTACGTTTCGTAAGCCTGTTGTGATTATTAAGTTCACGTTATTCGCACAGAGAAGGTCCCTGGTATGTGAGCGTGTGAACACGAAGCTCAAGAAGGTGCATTCTAACGAGTGACTGTTGAGTAACGGGCGTTTCGTATTGCTCTTACTGAGGCAGGCCTAATGTTTTGTCTCATTTTCCTCTTAGCGAACGAACCTGAATTTAGATATTCCAGTAACCCTGATAATATGTTTATATAGTGGGCTACGTTCCACCACCTAAATTCCCCAAGATGTTACGGCGATACGTACTAGTGGACAACGCTGCACCCCCCTGGTTCGTGCTAGCTCAGTGTAACTGTTAAATCTAACAGCCCGCGAGACTCTCGGTTTATTTAAGAAGGCTTTTTGATGACGATTCAAAGCGAATCCTTTTCTTCGAGGTTGAATTTACTTCAGGTATACTCATTCTTTAACACCGCTTGCTTATAAGCTACCTACTAGTCTCTTTTGAACCTGTCATATAGAATATGCCACCGCCATACTTTCCTAGCAATAGAAAACTGAAATTTGAATATTTCACTATTTGTTTCTACTGCGGAACTCGAACATATATATATTTCTTTAGAAATGTAATGCATAGAAGCGGAAAAAATTAGAGATTATTAGTAATTGTAGTGGTGTCTTTCGGTTATGGAATCATTTGATAAGTTTAAATCGAATTTTCGCTTATAAAAAGATATTAACTGTTAAGTTGCGGTTGTTCCCATATCTTTGATTATTTCTACTATGAGGCGCCCCTATGTTATGTCGAGGAAAGCTTGTTTTTGTGGAATGTGTTCAAAAAGGCATCGGGTTCCTATGCCGTAAAAGGGATATGCTCCGTAGTACTTCGCGATTCTTGATTAAAAATAAGTCGACACGCCTCACATGGTGACACGCAGCAGTGATAGATACAGTGGAGAATAAACTCAACGCGCAACCTTGTAACTTTCGATTTCTAGAGGCGGGGGCAGGACGGATAGGATTCCGTTTCGCATGCACTGATTTTTTCATTGCTTTTTACAGAGATACTAGAATGGTGCTACAACATTTTGCGCTTCCAAAACAGGAACGCACAAGACTACAATTTTTCAAGTTATTCAGAAACATGAGTAAATGTTGGTCCATCCAAGATATACAACTACTGTCAATGCATATTCAAGAAAAAAATACGAAATATACTTTAAACATTGGTAGCAAAAAGTTTTAAACTGACAAAAAGAAAGCAGGAAGCACATCTTCATGCCTGTTGCTATCATTTCTTGTTGTTCCCTGAAGGAGGTTTGTTTAAAGAACAGCACAGGGGGAGATAAATTCATAATACCGAACACCTGCCCTAAAGACCAGGAATTAAAATACGCTGGTAGGCAAGCGGGTTCTGGTTAAAATGCGTTTCCAGGCATATTAGTTTTCGTGACATCCGGATATTACTTACTGCGAGCTGTCTGAATTTGACTCAATTTCAGTCTTGGAGCTCGTTTTTGATAGGCGATTGCAAAATCGCTGAAGTGTTGCATATTTACAGAATTAGCTTTCTGCCAGTTATTGGCAGTGTATTGGCGGGCTGTTCTCTATTGCCGCGTACCTGTCAAAACGCAAACGCGAGGAGAGCACATATCTCTCTCTACCGCCACGTAGCTCAAAGCGCTACTGAGGTGTCCACTGGCCTAGGGAGCAAGTTATGCGTGTTTTTTTTACTTTCGTGACTTTTGCGCCTAGATGGATGTTGATGAAGACGACGTGCAATGCACAGCGCGAGAGTATGGCAGTTTTGACACAAGGCGTGGTTGGCTGTGGCGGTCGCATAGTTGTGTTTGCTTGTTCAGGCAACAAACAAAAAAATTCAAAGCGGCACTTAGGACAACATACGGGCTGTAATGCAAAAAAAAATTGTGCTTGTAACAAGGCGGCATCTCCTGGGCCGGCGTTGTACATTGCGAGGGTGTTTTCAGTGAGTGCTACATGATGGCGCTACGACGCGTCAGCCAAGGAATCTTATCGACAAAAGAAAAAACGGCAAGTCCAGGTCCTCGCCCAAGCTAAAATAAAGCAGTCCTCTGATCCCTGGCTGGCTGAAGTTCGCGATGCAACTAAAGGGGGCCAAGAAAATTCTGGAACCATATAAGCTGGCTGGGCAAAGCGAATCACAGAAAGCAGGAACAGATTCACGATGCCGAGGGAACGTGCTTAGAGGAAGCTGACTCTGTGAACGACATTGCATCAGTTATAGCTCAGCCATTTAGGAAAGACGATAGCTACGGTAACCTCCCTACCCGAGGGAGAAACACAGGACAGCACAACAGAAAACAGCTTAGAACTGACCAATCTTAAATGAAAAAAGTCGGATGCAAATGTTTCGAAAAGCACGTCTGCAGGCATAGACGAAATTCCAATCAAGCTGATTAATGAACTTGGCCCAAGAGGCAAGGAAATGGTGATAAAAGCATTGGAGGCAGTCATAACAAGCAGGCAAATTCCGCACAGCTTGAAACAGAGTAAAATGAATTTGGTTTGTAAAGGTAAATGCGATAAGACGAACATCAAATCCTTCCTACCGATTGCCATAACATCAGTTATATATAAGCTGGCGATGCAGGCGGTGAAATTAAAAATGCAGTCAGGGGTAGAAAGTAATATAATACTCGGCGAACTTGAGAACGGGTTCAAAAGTGGGAGGTGCTTAGATGATAGTCTGTTCGGGCTTACCCAGTTTCATAGAAACATCTAAGGCGGATAACAGAGTTCTGTATTTAGTCTTCGTGGACATAGCCGGTGCATACGATAACGTGAACAGGGAACTCCTGTTGAACGTATTAAAAGATGAAGGTATTGTTACGTCTCGCCTACAGCGCGCGGTATAGCCGGCGCGGATGCACCGGATGCCGCGGCTTCGTTCATCGCTGCCGCAACGCCTCCCGCCAAGCGCGTCCAGGCAGGTTTCAGTGCCACGTGTCGTCGTGCGTGCGTGTTTGTGTGTGTGCATGTTTTGCCCACGCTTGTCAAAGCGCGGCAGCCGGGGAGAGGAGCTCTCCAACTGGGAGGCGAGGAGGTCTGACCGGCGCCGGCCTGGCGGACGCGCCCGTCACGCCTGAACATGTTCAAGCGTCGCCGTATCGGATGACTCTTCCCAAGCCGTTCCCTCTTGCCCTCGACTCCGTGGGTATAAAGGGGGCTGCCCCGGACGCCAACGAGAGCCTTCGATTCCTTCCTTCGAGTAACGTGGTCGCCCTGACCGGCTGCTCTTTTGCAATGCCAGAATAAACAAGTTGTTCTGTTGCCAGTCGACTCATCCTTTGCCGGGACCTTCGGATGTTTCCAGCTTTGCCCCAGGCCGCCAGGCCAACGCTACCCTTGGGGCTTGCAACCCATATGCAACAACTGGTTGCCAGCGGTGAGATCCCGACAACGGAGGCCAGCAGCGAAGATATGCGGTCAACTGTAT
Source organism: Amblyomma americanum (assembly GCA_030143305.2). Taxonomy (NCBI): domain Eukaryota; kingdom Metazoa; phylum Arthropoda; class Arachnida; order Ixodida; family Ixodidae; genus Amblyomma; species Amblyomma americanum. The sequence goes on along the minus strand of JARKHS020025031.1, from coordinate 3,317 downwards.
GCTGAGCAGCACAACGACCATCCGGGAGCAGTGCAACGAGCCCTGTGTGATGACTGGTTGCCTGCAGCGGAACGACTGCGCTGAATTCGTGGCTGCGAGGTTTGGTGAGTGCGGGACTTTCTTCTTCTGAGTTTTGCCAGGCTTTTGTTAGTGTCAGAAACAGAGCTGGTAATTGTGGTTGTCGTTGCTGCCGGGTTAGTTTGCGGCAAGACAATAGTAGGCAGTAGAGAAAGCAGCATTCGGAGCAGCCATGGATTTGAAGTCGTTGCGCAAACCGAAATTGCTGGAGCTTGCAAGAGAGTTGGGTCTTGATGTCTCAGACAAACTCAGAAAACCAGAACTGCTAAGGGCGATTCTTGAGTTGGAGGCTGAGGATGACGAGCTGTCGGAATGCCTTGAGACCATTGAGGAGAGGGAACAAAAAGAGAAAGAGGAGCGCGAACGTAAAGAACAAAAAGAGAAAGACGAGCGCGAACGTAAAGAACAAAAAGAGAAAGACGAGCGCGAACGTAAAGAACAAAAAGAGAAAGAGGAGCGAGAACGTAAAGAACAAAAAGAGAAAGAAGAGCGCGACCGTCAACACGCTTTGGAAATGAAGCGTCTCGAGGTAGAGATGGAACGCGCTCGTAATGGAAGTCAGGCACACGGTGCAGGAGAACGGGTATCGTTCAAAATGACTGACCTGATGCGGCCGTTTAAGCTTGGAGAGGACATTGGTTTGTTCCTGGTTAACTTTGAGCGAACGTGCGAGAAGCAGGGGTTCTCTCGGGAAACGTGGCCACAGCGCTTGCTCACTTTGTTACCCGGCGAGGCGGCCGACGTAGTCGCTCGCTTGAAGAGAGAGGAGGCAGAGGATTTCGACCAAGTGAAATCGAGTCTGCTAAAAAAGTACAGGCTGTCAGCGGAGGCGTTCCGTCGGAAGTTTCGGGAAAATGAAAAAGGCAGAAATGAGTCATATACAGAGTTTGCCTACAGGCTTATGTCAAACATGCAGGAGTGGCTCAAAGAAGAGAAAGCGTTTGGTGACCACGAGAAAATTCTGCAGTGTTTCGGGCTGGAACAGTTTTATAGTCGGTTACCTGAGAACGTGCGGTACTGGGTCTTGGATAGGCCAGACGTTAGTACAGTGGCTAAAGCCGCCGAGCTAGCCGAGGAGTTTGTGACGCGTCGGGCTCGCGGAGCTCAGGACGGTCAAAAGGGTGAATTTGGCTCCAAGTCTGAGAGGCCGAAGTTCACACCCATGAGAGCAAGGGGGGACACGCGTAGTGCGGATGCGAGTGAAAGCAGTCCGACCGAACGTAAGGAGACGGCGGCAGCCGAAGCCGAACGCAGAAAGCGGTTCGAGAGGAGGCAGGCGCGCGTGTGTTATACGTGCCAGAAGCCGGGTCACTTTTCGGCGCAGTGTCCAGAAACAAAAAGAGAAGTCGTGTGTTTGTCATTATGTAGCACTGACGAGAACATGAAGCTTCTCGAGCCTTACATGCGAGACTTCCTCGTGAACGGGAAAGAGTGCCGAGTGCTTCGTGATTCCGCAGCTACAATGGATGTAGTTCACACCTCTTACGTAGAACCCGATATGTTCACGGGCGAGTGCGCATGGATCAAGCAAGCCGTGGAAGCTCATAGCGTGTGTCTGCCCGTAGCAAAAGTGCTTATTGAAGGACCTTTCGGAGCACTTGAGACGGAGGCCGTAGTGTCATCTATGCTGCCCCCCCAGTACCCGTACCTATTTTCGAACAGGTCCGATCACCTCCTGCGCGAGAAGGGTCTTTTGTTTGGTGAGGCTAGCGTTCAGGCCTTAACCAGACCGAGAGTTCGGGAGCTCGCTGCAAAGGCGGTAGTTGCGGGGCCGACGTTGTCAAACAATGAAAAAGGGTCGGAGGCGCAGCAAGCTGATATCCAGAGCACGTCCGAACTGGATAAAATTGAAAACAATGAAAAAGGGTCGGAGGCGCAGCAAGCTGATATTCCGAGCACGTCAGAACTGGATAAAATTGAGCCTGTAGCGTTGAAGGCACCAGGTACTGGAGAGGAAATGCCCGACAAGGGAAAGTTAGAAGAGCTTCCGGTCGAGCTTCCGGGACTAAGCTCAGTGACGAACAGGGAAGACACTGATCAGGTCATTAGTGACTTAATCATTAAAGCACCGCTGTCGCCTGAGCAGAAAACCGAACTACACCAACTCTTACAAGAGTTTCAAGGTCAGTTCTCTGAGAGGCCTGGTAGGACTTCTGTCCTTACTCATGATATAGAACTTACCTCCCCAGAGCCAGTACGATCCAAGGCGTACCGGGTGTCACCCCGCCAGCGCGATATTATGGAGGCTGAGGTAAAGAAAATGCTACAGCTCGGTGTTATTGAGGCGGGTGAGAGTGATTATACCTCCCCTTTGATTTTAGTTGAGGTACCGGGCAAGGAACCTCGTCCTTGCGTCGACTACCGCAGGCTTAATTCTATCACTAAGGATCAAATTTATCCGATCCCTAACATCGAGGAGCGCCTTGAGAAAGTTAGTAGCGCTCAGTTTATTTCCACCCTAGATCTTGTCAGGGGTTATTGGCAGGTTCCACTTACAGAGGAGGCTAGTAGGTATGCGGCGTTCATTTCACCAATGGGAACATTCCGTCCTAAAGTTTTGAGTTTTGGTTTGAAGAACGCGCCATACTGCTTTTCAAGCCTCATGGACAAAGTGTTGCGGGGACAGGAAGAATTTGCTTTACCGTATTTAGACGACGTAGCGATATTCTCCGCATCCTGGTCTGAGCATATGGCACACTTGCGGGCAGTGCTAACCCGCCTGCGCGAAGCGGGCTTGACAGTCAAGGCTCCCAAGTGCCAATTAGCACAGGCCGAGGTTGTCTACCTCGGTCACGTGATTGGACAGGGTCGTCGCCGCCCCTCTGAAATAAAGGTGGCCGCTGTGCGAGACTTCCCGCAACCGCGCACGAAGACCGATATTCGGTCGTTCTTGGGTGTCGCCGGCTACTATCAGAGGTACATCCCCAGGTACTCCGATATCGCGGCTCCCCTGACGGATGCTCTAAGAAAAACAGAGCCCCAAACAGTCGTCTGGAGCGAGACAAAGGAGAGAGCTTTTAGCGCCCTAAAGAGCGCCCTAACAAGCCAGCCTGTGCTACGATCGCCAGACTATACCAAAGGGTTCGTTGTTCAGTGCGATGCTAGTGAGCGAGGCATGGGCGTTGTACTGTGCCAAAGGGACAATGGAGAAGTGGAACACCCCGTCCTGTATGCTAGTCGTAAGCTGACCTGTCGTGAGCAGGCGTACAGCGCCACCGAGAAAGAGTGTGCGTGTCTCG